>CAKAOI010052354.1:5320-32724 GCA_916701655.1 Sebastiscus albofasciatus
ACACACACACACACACACGTACACACATGTTTAATTAAAAGGAAACGGAAGTCAAGACAACTGACTTTCTCTTTCCGTGCGTTACCATTTATATCACCCCCACATACAAACACACACACACACAATCACACCGTCACTCGCTCAGCTAGACTGTAGGAATCAAACATGGCCGCCTCTCCCTCGCAGAGTTTTCCCCATGCCCCTCCATCATCTGTGTTAATCAGCACCGTGTGGAGCCACTCCACATTCATTACTCCTTGATTAATCCATTAATTATGAGAAAACTCAGTTCGATTGTTACCGAACAATACGAGTGTGGATGTGCTTACCATGCATATGTGCAGCGTGTGCACACATGGCTTCTTGTTGAGGTGACCGCTTACATAAAAGTTTACATTATGTGTGTACTGTATGTATGGAAATGTGTGTGTGTGTGTGTGTGTGTGTGTGTGTGTGTGTGTGTGTGTGTGTGTGTGTGTGTGTGTGTGTGTTCAACAAAGGAAGGAGACACTGTTCCCATACAAAGGCAAGTGGCTAAGATCATTCAGGACCCAGTAACCAAAAGAGAGAGAGATATTTAATATGATCTTCTGAACAGAGACACACATGCTGTAGAGCGAACCGTATGTGTCCACACACACACAGCATTCATTACAATGAATGCTGTGTGTGTGTGGATGTATATGTGTCACAGATGTGTAATACCTGCCTTTAGTCTCATAACTGGTAAACACTTAGGATATTATGGCTGGCAACACATGCAGACCCAACAAATTATCTCAGTGTGGTTTTATGTTTTCTATTTTTTTCTATCGTTTTGGCAATATGTTGTCAACTAAATGCCCCAATATAAAGCTCGGGGACATTATTATTATTATTATTATTTTTTATGTAATTCGGTAGCTTCCCAGTTGTGTTCCTTATGAATTCAAATCTGAACATTAAAATTTTGGTCGAAATATGTAATGTATGTTTTATTTTCCCAACCCCTTCTAAAAATGTTTACCTGACGTAGGTCTCTTCATGATGACCCTGTTACATGTACTGTGCTGGTAGCCAACCAAGGCTGACCCCCATATGAGAACTATGGCCCTGTTCAGACCTGGTATTAACATGCGTCCTCAGTGATCTGATCACAAGTGGACAGCTCTAAGAACAGGTGTGAACGCACTTAAGACGCATTGAGATCAGATCAGACACGGGCGCTTGTCAGCATGGAAACGGCTCTACTGTATTCTGTCGGTACAACTGTATTTTATTAAAATATATCTTGTTTTTAGGCCACATATTTACAGACTATCAGACTAGGCACGCAAAGTGCATTATTATCATACAGTCGGAGATGTGTCAGTGTTTTTGTTCCGCTGCCTTGCGCGGAGCTGACACCCGACCGCCCGCTCCCCTGTTCTCTGTCCTCCCCGGCTCTCTGGAGCGCTGTACCCCGCTGTCGTCTGGCAAAAGCAGCAGTGCCGGCGGCTCGGAGACCGCCGGTACAATAACCTTTTATGTTGATGTTAATACGATGTACCAGAATTTACGAATATGTAGGATATTACTACTGACATTCCTGTAATATTACATCACAACGTCTGCTGTATCAGCCGTGTGTTTACTACGTGTTTATTAGCATATAGAGCGGGAAGGTGAGATTGGATCACAAGTGGTCACTGAAGACGCATGTGGAGACGCATTCTAATGCCAGGTGTGAACAGACGTACTTAAAGCTGTCCACTTGTGAGCCGATCACTGAGGACGCATGTTAATACCAGGTCTGAACAGAGCCTATGAGGACTTTAAGAACTTCAAACATGCACTATTTGCAACCACCTTGGACTTCTAACCACTGGCGCACTTTACACTAACTTTACACTATACATCCTATATACCACTTAATAGACTGCACATATTACATTTATTTATTGCACATACTGCATTTATTTAATGACGGATTGTACACACTATGTTCACCCATTCACTCTGTATCTTTTATATCTCTATTTATTGTTTTTATTACTTTTGTATACCTTTACCTCTCCTGTGTTTTACTCTGTTTGCTGCTGTTGCTGCTTTGACACCCAAATTTCCCTCCGGGGATTAATAAAGGTTCATCTTATCTTATCTTATCTTATCTTATGTACAGTATATAGTTATATATATTAAGTTAGATGGCGGTTTGGAGAAGCAGACCGGCAAGAAGCTAAGCAACGTACTGCCGTAGACGCCTCATAAGTTCGGATGTGAAAGTCACACAATAACACATCACACAATAGCACAAACTAACTAACTGTTTGATGCAGCGGTAGACCAGCAACTGACACAGCCTAACTTTATGCCTTAATATAAATTAAATGGGTGAGTTACAGTATACAAAAATTCAGCCCCCGTAGAGTTGTCATGAAAGGGGAAATTAGCTATAGAGACCAAAACAGTTTTTTTGTACCAAGGTGTAAACATGTTTATTTCTGCTCTAAAGTTGGTCATTTTAACTTGGCGGTCTACGGGGATTGACTCGCCAGCCAGTGGCGATTTGAAGAACTGCACTTTTTGGCACTTCCGTGTTGGCCTCATTTCCAGTTGCCGCTTGATACAACCCCAATTAAAAAAATCTGAACTAACCTTGTTATTTCCAAATTCAGCACAGCTAACGTTGACTCAGCTAGCGTTAGCGTTCGTTTATTCATAACCTTATTGATTAGCTTCCAGCATCTTCCTGTGGTAACCTACATCACTGCTTTTTGCCAAAAAACATGGAAAAGTATGCAGATAGAAAAAAAGGCTGACACAGGAAGATCGGGTGATGTGGGAGGTCACATGCTGCTGTATATTCAGTGGGAGCAAGAAAGAGTAGCTGCACTTCAGAAGGAGACATGGTAATGTCATATGGGATGGATGGTGGAACATTTTAGATGTCCATCACTTCATCTATCTAACGGAACACGAGCATATGTCAAGACGCACTGGTTAGATATTAGTTAGAACTGAGACATTATACTAACAATTCAATTCTTTCTTCCCACCTGCAGCACTGAAGAGATCCTTCGACATTGAAGATGTGGATGACATACCATCCTTCCCCTCAGCTTCACCCATCTCCACCCCTGTTTCTCCCTCTTCCTCCCATTTCTTCCTCCACCACAACAAAGCCAGTGAGGGGCGGGGAGGAGGTGGCCAGTCCCCTTCATTACCCTTCAACAACAACAACAACAGCCTGGGCTCCACAGCCCACCACTCCCGCATCAGCCTGAGTTCCAATCCCAGCCCAGTGCTCAAGTCCCGTAGCGTAGTCGGCAGCCTGTCCTTCAACCGAGGAACCACGAACAAGTCGGCCGTCCACAACAACGGCTCCTCCGTGACCAGAGCTGCATCCTTCCAGAGCAGGTTAAATCCCAATGGTTACTCCATTCTGTCTGGGCCAGGCAGTGACAATGACAGCCTTCACAGCTCCACGTCCAGCCTGGAGTACTCTGGGGGAGGTGGGGGTGCCCTCCCTCTTACTAAGCTGGGGTCATATCTCAGCCCTCAACCTCAGGAGTACCACCGAACCCAGCACCAGCTCTCACAACGGCGCCAAGAGGGAGGTGCCAACTTGGAAAGCAACCCCAACCTGAAGAAGTTTTCCTCCCATGGGAGTGTTTTCCACCCCGAGACTGACCAGGGGCCAGGGATGATGCTGGGTGTTCCAGAGCCTCGGGGGGTGAACCATGGCTCAATGCCCAGCCTAGACCTCCAAATCCGTGATGGAGGAGGAGGAATGGTGAGTATGCAGAGAGGTGGAGTTGGAGGCAGGATGTCTCCAGGGTTGAGGTATGCCAATGCTAATGCCAACTGGAATGGTCGTCTTCATAATGCCAGTTCCTTTGGGGAGGAGGGCTACTGTGGCCCCAAAAACCATCAGCAGCAAGGGCCCCAGGTCCTCAAGGCTCCCCAGCCCAAGGTCAAAGAGACTTCACGCCTCAACAAGTTTCCCTTGGATCTGGACAGCTTGGTCAGCGGCACCTCGGCCACTTCTTCCACCAAGGCTCAAGTAGGATCCATGGACCCCACCCCCCCCAAGCCTCCACCAAGGAGCTCAGGAGGCCTCCAACACCACACCAGCCCGCTATCCACCCCGGCCAGCCCTTCAGCCTCTCTCAGCAGCCTGGACAGTTCTACTGACACCCCACCTCTCTCCCTCCACCATCCCTTTTTGCCTGTCTCCCCACGTTCTCTAACTCCCTCGCAGGGTTCCATCCCTGTCCCAGAGATGAGTTGCTCCCCTGTGCCCCTTTCTCCTGCCCAGAGCCCCCATCTGGAGATTCTCTCAGGGCCCCAAGTTGTCCAGGTGGTCCCCAACCTACCTAACCCTTCCAGCCCCTCCAGCCCCAGAGCCATTTGGTCTGTGGAGGATGGCCCAAGTGATGCCAGAGATAGTGTAGGCTCAATCTTACAGAGGATCGCTTCCTTCTCCCAGCATGTCGTCACTGACACCACCCCAGCAGCTGTGACCCTGTCCCCTACAGTCCAAAGCAACGGTGGGTTGTCATCTGAATTTGGGTGCCCTGCTGAGACCACGCTCATGCCTACATGGAAACAGGGGAAGAAGCAACAGAAAGGTAAGATGTTTTGTTGTTGGAAAGTGCTTAAAAAGCTGCATTTGCAGTATTTCTCTATAATTAATAACCATAAATGATTGCATGCACATTTGTCTGTGCTGTGAGGCTCATGAGAAAAAAGGTCACGAGGGATTTTCTACCTGCATCTTTCTCTTTGTGTCTTTGGTGTATAGTCTGTGCTAACTAAGGGTAAAGCTTATTTAAGCAGCCTAGTAGGTATGTGGTCTAAGAGACAGGTAGATGGCTTAGATGAAGAGATCTTTTTTAGTTTATTTTGGGTAAACAAACGTGTTTCAGATATAAGCCGTCATCCGCTGATGACTGCAAGTGCCTGTGATTTCTTTCTTTTGTTCTTACCACTACCTGGCACCCGATACTGTTCAAGATTTGGAGACGTGCTTGCTGCTATTTTCTATTTTAAATGAAGAGATCATCGAAGTCAATTTGTGGAGCTCGATGGTAGAAAAGCAGTCTAAATATATATCAGGTTGTACAGCTATTTCTAAGGTTGCTAAGTCTGAGGGTAAATCAGTACCAGTTGAGGGTAGGAGATTTTATCATTAAAGAAGCTCATGAAGTAGCTACTACTGAGGGTTGTAGGAATACATGGCTCCATAGAGCGGTGGCTCTCTGTCAGCCCCGGCTACAGCTGAAAAGAAACCTGGGATTGTTCTTATTTTTCTCTATTAATGATGAGTGAGTATGCATGGGGTGATTGTTCAAATAATAATCAAGGAATTCCTAGTGATTTTTGAATAGTACTTTTTGCTTGGAATGCACATCCCTATTCTAAAAGGGACTGTTTGTAAGAATCAGAAATTGGTTGTAACAGCGACAGTTGTGGCCGTTAAGTCATCGAAAGTCAGCTCGCCCTCGTCCGTGTGCACGCGCTACCTGAATGTGAGCGAGCATCAGTCAAAACAGTGAGGCGACACATGTCAGCTAAAACCACAATATCACTCTATATTTACGGTCTCCCCGCGTCCTCCGACCACGGCCAACACTGTTTTGCAAGACGGGCTTCACTAGATATAACTTTGCAGTTTTGGTGCTTCCGTGTAGTTTGTGTTGGAGTCTGAGTCTGAACAGCGTAGCCACACACGAGCGCGCATGGGACATCGACCCGCAATGATTTATACGTGTAAGAAGTTACAAACAGTCCCTTTAAGATAGACAGACAGAGAGAGATTCCTTGCATTATAGTTAGATGTTATTATGCTGCTACTACTACGACTACTACTACTACTACTACTACTACTACTGCGACTACTGATATAAAATGCTGCACATAGAAAGCATCCATCTGTTCTCACATGAAGCAGGAAGAGCTTTCGGTGCCTGGAAACTCTGACAGAGCATTTTAAAGCCTGGATAGCAAAACACTGATACACAATTGTAGTTTCCATTTTGTGAACTGGCGTGTGTGTGTGTGTGTGTGTGTGTGTGTGTGTGTGTGTGCGTGTGTGTGTGTGTGTGTGTGTGTGTGTGTGTGCGCGTGTGTTTACAAAGGTCTGTTTAACAAATGATGACAGGGAACTTCTTTCTGTTTTCATGTAGGAAGACAAGTCAAGGTTAGCAGATGAGCCTAGCAGCCACACCCGTTGTAATGGTTTCCTGTTGTATTGAGCTTCATCACACACATACACACATACACACACACACACACACACACACACACACACACACACACACACACTGACACACCAATACACAAACAAACAAACTTTCTACATTTTCACATTTTCCGTTTTGGCTTACACCACCACACCTGCACTATTTTCCCTATTTTCATTTTGTTATAAACTCGTCACACAGAGCAAACTTTTATCCACATTACCATGTCGTGTGTTTTTGTGTTAAAAGCTTGTCAGACATTTGTAACAGGGGTTTTAAAGCTATTTTTAGTGCACCTCCTCCCAGCTGGCCTTTGACTCCTGCTTCCTCTGATAACAAAGTCGACTTTTCTGTGTCCCAGCACCACATGTTACAATGAATACCTCTCTATCAAACCTAAAAAAACAAGATAGGATTTTGAAAACAAAATCCACCCTATATGTTTTATTGCACAGTTAGTTGGCAGTTATGGGGGAGATGGGAGATCAGAGGATAATCAGCATTATATGTCAAACCAACAATGGTGAACACACAGTCAACAAATTTGTCAACTAAGCTACAGCTTTTCAGTTTATAATTAGAGTTGTTCCGTTCCGATACCAGTATCAGAAAGTCCTCCATCGGCTATCGGCTGGTATGCGAGTCTATACACCGATCCGATATCAAGTTATCATGACAAAACAATGTAATAAATGTAATAATTTCCAAAATTCACATTATGTTTTTATCTAACGAAATATTCTGCTTCAATCCATATTTGTTGGCATTTAGCCTTTTAAGCCCGCTGATGAGACGGCTGTATGTTTTCACAAGAATCTTGTCCAGTGCAGATTTGAAAACTCGGCTGAGCGGTTTAACAAACAGGAGGCGTCTGTTTGAAAGCGCCTGTTGGGATTTCCCCCTTGCCTCCTCCACTCTCATCAGGGAATTAGTCCTTTACCTCTGAGCTGAAAGAGAGCAAACAGAACATCTAACTGTACTCACAGCTTCATTCTCAACTCACATCTTTTCTCCGACTCTCCTGAAGGCTGACATGACAAGAGAGATAAACAAGAGGATGTGAGTGTGCATTTTGCATGGTAATGTATGTCGTTTGTTCCCTGCAACATGCAGACCCCTATGAGTAGTTGATGAGGCTTCTTTTTTTTTACGGCACACCGGTTTGTTACGGGAGGGAAAGTGATGTCAAAATCATATCTTCATGTAAAGTGGTAAAGTGAAATAATTGTTTAATATTTTGAGATTTTGAAGAATTTAAAGCTGCATTAAGTCATTGCTATGGGAAGGAAAGAGTCACAAGAGTACAGCACTGATATTCATCGAATTCCCTGCTCCACGATACCGTGTGTGAATTACAAGCGCTTCTACTTAATTCCTTTTAACCAGCGTCTGCGTTAGCAGTATGCTACAGGTGTCTTATTTTTTTTTTTTTCACTAGCCTCGCAACATTAAAGGTGCAATGTGTACAATCTGGCCACATGGTCCAAACAAATAGGGGGCAGCATTTCACCTCTACTACTGGGTCCATCCAATCTATTGGAGTCAATCCAAAGTGGCAGAAATGAGAAAACGTCTTTTTGCTTCGTCCTCCTTGCAAAGAGGACCTTCAGTTAGCAGTTCACTGGAGCAAGTCGCTCAATAGTTTTCAGAATCATGTTGTAGTGCACGGTTTAGCTGTAAAATGAGAAAGTTTGTGACACCGCTGCCATTGTGAAATCTGGTGAAGGAACGCCAAGTTCCGGTCACATGACCGGAGCACGGCCAATAGGAACGCTCTCTCAATGAAATGACCTGTGATTGGTCAAAGTCTCCCGTCACGGACTAGATTTTGTAAAGCCTGAAATCAGAGCCATGAGGAGGAGCAGAAGTCTAGTTATCTCTCAGAACACTTGAATTACAATATGATGAAAGGTTATTATGGGATTTGTTTGCCCAATGATGCCAAAAATATACTGCCTACTGCCACTTTAAGGTATAAGATTTAAAAAGACATCATAATGCAAGTAACAGGCTCACGATGCGATGCAGGGATGTGTTTTCACTCCATTCAAAGAGAGCAGTCAATAAATGTTTGTTCCATATTTAATACTAACCTCCAGTTCTTTTTTTTTAATTCATAGAAATATATTGTTGTGCATATATTTGGCTCAGTCATACCCTTGCATTGAGATAAATAAACTCCCACAAGTGACATAATTTACTCACTGAATCTGTAGCCTGAAGATGGGACACACATTGTTTTACATAACATTCTCTCAGAGTGCAGCTTCAGGCAACTGAGCTTTGGCAACAATTTCCTCAGAGCGCACACGTGCACATCCCTGCTGTCATCAGGGTTCACATTGTAAATAACAGGCTAATTTGCGGTAATGGGCGTTCACAGAGACAGGATTGTTTTGCTCTATCCAGTTTTGCTTTACTCAGATCATTTGTTTCCCGTAAAAAGCTTGAAAACAAAAAAAAAGTGGCCCTGCCTGGGGTCTTTTCCTGTACTCCCTTCCTCTGCTATTAGAGAAACACACAGAGGAAGAAAGCAACACAGAAAAAGAGTGAAACAGAAGCAGTTGGTCAAGATCAAATTTGCATTGAAGTGTTCTGAAATAGGAAATAATATGTTTCACTGTATCAGCCAGTCATGAAACCCATAATCTAATGCAGTCAACGCTGTATATATCATCATGTACTGAATAAAGGTCGCTATTGTTCACCCCACAGATTATCTCCCTGATCATATCTCTCACATCTCCACCACCACTCCAACATTCTTATCTCCCCATCCATTTCCCACATCTCTTTGCTTCATCAGTTCTGCATTCCTCTCTATCTCTCCCCCCTCATTATTCCCGCTGCATCACCCTAGTCAACCCGTACATTTATTTTACAGGCATGGCTGTCCAACAGCCACCATGATAAACGCAGCCTGTCCAAACCACCCCAAACACCACCGTCATAATCTCAAATCACTTTATTCAGTCCTTCCTCTCTTGCTCTTTTATTCATTCTGTCTTTTCTGACCTCCTCTCTCCGTCTTCAACTGTCATGCCCAGGCTTGTCTGGACTCCCCTCACGGAATAAATTCCTCCCCAGCAGATGTCTAAGCACATCGTCCTGTTTCACTCTCTGTGATAGAAAGAGGGGTTTTTTGTATGTTGTGGGGGTTGTGACGGTATACCGGTTTCAAGGTCTACCGTGGTATTAACATTGACAGTTATCACACTGTGGACATTTGCTTATCTACGGAATTGAAAATGTAATAGTTGTTAATTTAATATGTAAACTAGCAGGCTTTAGTAATATAACATGTTCTGTTTATAAATCTGTTCATGATCATTGTAACTGATCAGATTTTATTAATAATAATAATAATAATAATAATAATGTAATGTTTTACCGTCTACCATGAAACCATGATATTTTCTGAAATGGTATGTTGGTATTGGCTTATGAAGAAAAAATAAACAAAGTTGCTAGAGTGTTTTAATGATTCATTCATGGTTCAGATTCTACCCACCAGGGTTTCCATTATCCAGCAATTACAGGGGAAATGTGTTGAAGTTGAGCCTCCTCTTTCCTCGTCTCCTCCGAAGCCTCCTCTCTCCTCGTCTTCTCTGAAGCCTCCTCTCCTTGTCTCCTCTGAAGCATCCTCTCTCCTCGTCTCCTCTGAAGCCTCCTATCTCCTCCTCTAAAGCCTCCTCTTTCCTCGTCTCCTCTGAAGCCTCCTATCTCCTCCTCTAAAGCCTCCTCTTTCCTCGTGTCCTCTGAAGCCTCCTCTCTGCACATACAAACAGATGAAAGAAACAGCCAATTAGATCCTTTCATAAGGGAACCTCCTCTCTGCTGCTGTTTGTTGTGTTTCAGCCCTTCAGTTTGTCCTTCCCATCAGCGCAGATTGGAGCCCCGCTTCCTGTCCAGTTGTTTGGTTCAAGGCCCTGAAATGTGTTTCCTGCACCAAATAAGATTAGCTCACCCTGGTGTGTTTCATGAACATACACACACACACACACACACACACACAGCAGGATAGACAGTGATGAAGACACTGACAAGCAAACATGAAAAGACTGCAACCCCAAAGTTGCACCTTGTACAAGTAACGGCGTGTCTACAGCGTCCGCATGAGCAGCGCATGGCGGCTGTGGAACCTGCTGTTTTTTATTTTGCCGTCCATGTTAACAGGTCAGCCCTCAAGCTTTTTTTCAGTGGACATAATTCCTTCGTTTGTTAACACAAGGCTTTTATTCTGAAATATTTGCAAGACAATTTTGTAGGAAATGCAGTGACTTGCAGAGCTCCATGAATGAATAAAGTACGGGGTTTTAATTGTGGATCATTACTATTATTTACAAATTACCACACGTTTCTGAACCTTTCTCTGTCTAAAACCCCGACACGCAGCAATTCAGCGAGGCAGCCGCCACGCGCTCCTCATGCGGGCAGTGTGTCCCCGCCGTAAGGGTCAAGTCAAAATGACCTCACTTTGTAAAATTATCCTCACATTAAATTTTCGCTTAATGGTAACTTCCAATAGAAGTACAGGAATAAACAGAAAGATACAGGACAAGAAATCAGGAGAGATGACTAAGTGAGGTGGTTTGGTTCAAAGGTGTGAGACAGCAGGGGGAATGTGACATGAAAAGCAGTGAGAGGTAAATGTAAGGCTCTGTCTGAGTGCACAGTAAATCAAAGCAACATAAATCAACTGATGCTGGATTAGAGGCTTTTAAAGGGTAGAACTTCTTTTCAACACTCCGTGGTGGTGAGTCCCACGGGCCACTGAGTATGTGTCACGATACATCATATCCAGCATCTCATTTTTTTTTAAAACAAAGTGTGTAATGCTAAGCTGCCATGCACGTGTGTATGAATGTGTTAATTGCTCAAAAATATCTGAATTTGTGTCTGTATCTGGATATTTGATTGGGGATCTGCACGGTGGTGCAGTGGTTAGCACTGTTGTATCACTAACACCGTGCGGGTGTTAGCGTGGGTTTTCTCCGGGTTCTCAGGCCTCCTCCCACAGTTTAAAGACATGTAGGTTAGGCTCATTGTTAAATCTAAATTACCGATAACACCGGACATTTTACAAGAAAATATGACGGTCAATATGTGTAGCGCGCTTACTTTGATCTTGACCGTCGGGTGGCTGTATGTCTGGCCTCAATAGTCTAGCTTCTCAGTCCTCGGTCGCAGGGGGGTCTGCCTGGTGCCGCTGCGCCGCGCACGCCGGCTGTGACCGCTCCGTCTTCCTCACGGCGATTGCCTCATTAACATTATGGTTCCCTTAATGCATTGGGTTTAAATCTGAAACATTTGCATTTCGCACCAAATCCTCCGCCATCGTCTTGTCTGTCAACTCTCTCTCTCGTCCCGTGTGTGAAATATGACACCTGCCACCCTGAGTTGAGACTCCATACAGAGCAGATGCATTCACTTTCAGTTGGTAGCGTCCGTCGTCCGGCTATCTTTTGATAACATGCCGCTGATACGCCAAAATGAACTAAATGGACCTAAAACAGGACCTAAAACAATTACTGATGTAAATGAGACTAACTAATAAATAAACAGACTGAATAAAAACAATAGAAGGATCAGTCTAATGAGGGATAAAAGGATCTGTGATGGTAAAAGGATAAAAGTCCATAAGAAATATAAAATCTAAGGAGCATTCAATAATCTGATTGCAGAGGGGATAAACGATCTAGAATAGCGGTTAGTTTTACAAACCAGTAAACCATAACGACGTCCTGGCGGCAACACAGAAAATTCACTAAAAAGCACATGACCAGAAGATGCTAAAATTTCTTACGCCTTACGGAGGATCTGCTGGTTACAAAAGGAATTCACGTCTCTCTGTTTCACGCCAATAATCTCAGAACAGATTTTAACAATACTGTTGAGACTGTTTCTGTCTTTAACTGAGAGGCTGTGAAACCAACAGATAAAAGAAAAGCAAAGGAGACTCTCAATGAAAGACTGATAAAAACGACAGAGGATTACAGGACTGACTAAGAAGGAGTTCAGTTTCCGTAAGAGATGAGTTCTCTGTTGCCCCCTCTTTACAATTGCCTCAGTGTTGACATCAAATTCAAGTTGATCATCCAAATACGTGCCCAAGTACTTGTAAGATCTTACAATTTCTACATTTTCATTATGAATGATGCACTCCAAACACTGGTTGTAGTGGAAGGAGGCCCGGATGAAAATAAAGTTGGTCTGAAGTGCCTACATGTATGACCATGTGTCATGTGTCTACTGTATGTGTGTGTGTGCAAAAGGGGCACACTATTGACTTCCAAGCAGATATATGGACATTGTGCATGTTTCACTAATTGCTTTTATGTCTGTGAGTGCTGTTTGGCATAGCTGTTGAGGGAATCTCTTGTTTCACACATATTTGCTGTTTGCTTGGTTAGAGGCTGGTTAGCACATGCCTCGGTGGTAGCTTCAACCTTTATTGCAGAGAATGTTCCAGACCGAAGTGTCAGAATAACACAGGCCTTGTCCTGAATGTGTCTCACTCACTCACTGCAGCCATGTGTGAAGAAAGTGGGGATTTCTCTTTGGAGGCACGTACAGACAGGTCACTCTGTGTGTGTGTGTGTGTGTGTGTGTGTGTGATATAGGTATAGAAGCAGCAGGCGCCTGCAGCTGGGCTTGGCTTGAATTTGTTTCCAATCTGTTTAGTTGTCCTAACATGGCTGCCCTTTGGCTTTGGCTGTGGAAACAGTCCGGTGTGCTTAGTGCTTGTCTCAGAGCGGGATGGGGCCGCCTCAGGGTTCTCACGGCTGACTGAATTAAGGTTTTAATGTCCATTTAAAACATGAACGTTTGATAGAATGTTTATTGTGCATTTCTCTCTCTCTCTTTTTTTTATAGTATTTTTATTTAAGAAAAAGAACATTATTCCCAGATATTTAACAAAGAGCATTTTCACTTTCCCCCACGCCCCACTGCCTAGACAAAATAACGTATAATATCATATCTACACAAGGAATGATTTTGATTTTATTTTGAATGAAAATTGACTAGTAAGATATACAAAAATAAAAATGAAATTGTAAATAAGAAAAATAAATAAATAAATAAAACATTTTAAAAAGCCAGCAAACCACAAATTTAATAAAACATACATACAGATTAATTAATTTAACATTTTGCATAGGTAAAGATACATAAACATGCTTTGAAATTTAAACAAATTTGTGAATGTTTAAGTATATAGGCTTCTTTACCACCAGTTATTAACACTTCATTCTAGTGTGTAGAGCGCTCAATGAGTGCATTGTGCATTTCTCTTTCATATTACATGGAGTCAGTAAGATTCTTGACCAAGTTGCTGGTGTACAGTTTATAATTCTAATAATAAATAACAATTTAGTTGTTACTACATTTATTTCTGTGTATTTATTTGGACATTTTCGTTAGGAAAGTAATGTTTAAGTCAAGCCTGATGTCGCCTTATGGTACATGTCCACAGGATCCGTTCTTTCCATGCTTCCCATTCATTGTCTATGTAAGCAGCCGTGCAATGCATTCTGGGTTAGCGTGGCGGCGCGATCCGAGAGACGGAGCGTCACGACAGCCGTTCCTCATTTGCATAAAGATGAGATTAGGTCTACTTTTTGCAATTCACGGGCGGCCGTCGCGAGTCGCTGCCTCTCGAAACTCCCGAGAATCTTTTAAAATAAAAGTTGTTGATTCAAAAATAAAGACAGATTCAGCAGCTGCATGGATTATTTCTCCCCTCAAATGTTTTCAGAAACACATTTCAGTGAACTATTTTCGTGAAATAAGAGAAGAAAGTTTCCAAACAAGCCTCCATATTGTTTCCGGTTTGAAAGCTGGGAGCAGCAGCCCATGGAGGGAAAACGTTCGTCCAATCAGGTGCCGAGTGTGTTGTGTCTAGTGGCAGCCCACCAGGCGTCCAATGCTGGGAAGCGGCGCGTGCCCTCGCGATAAAAAACGCCCCGGTGGACCCGTACCATTACACATAAAAGAATGATCCCAGTCACTTCCACACAGTGAGGCCTTCGGCTGATAAACGAAACGCTTGTGTTGGGTCTTGGTTAGAACCGTCGCCTCGCAGCTAGAGCGTCGCAGGTTCAAATGCAGCTTGGGGGTCCTTCTGTGTGGAGTTTGCATGTTCTCCCCGTGTTAGCGTGGGTTTTCTCCGGGTTCTCAGGTTTCCTCCCACAGTCCAAAGACATGCAGGTTTGGTTAATTGTTGACTCTAAATGTCCCGTGAATGTGAGCATGAATGGTTGTCTGTGTCTATGTGTCAGCCCTGTGATAGTCGGTTTTACTTCCTCTGCCAGCAGCAGCAAACTTTCCTTCCTGCGCCAGTTTGGTTCATTTTTGTTTCCATTTTGACCAATTTCCTCTTATTGGTGTTAGATGAATACATAAATAAAACATTAGTAATGTCATATTTACTTTTACATATACACTAATAATCATATGAATAGATACAGACAAAATGTTTAATATGAACATGAAATTGTAAGATAATCATCTTTTTTTTATTCCAGCTGTTTTTTCAAATTGTCCTTTTTCCAAAGTCTGTGATTTGATTGGTTGCCACCCTGGCTTCAGACCAAAGCAACAAACACATGATGATTATGACATCATAGAATATACTGTAGATAGACTTTGGAAAAGGGACAATGCAGGACGGCTTCTTAATTAATTCAAAGAATGAACAAAGATATCGTTGGGGTAGATTTGTGCTAAATCCTTGATGCTGATTGGCTGGTCCTCTCAAAGAACTGACATGAGTAACCATATAACATCATTCTGTAGTTTACAATAGTCAGCTGTCGTGAATAAACACTTGAGAGCTGGTCTTAAATGTTACTCCTACACTGCTGTAAGAAGGAGTGAGCTGTTTAATAAATGTCGTGTTCTTCACTTTTAGTGATGTACCTTTTACTAATAAGCTGGTTATGCAGAGTGTTCTTGAGAATAATTCTCAGAACTTTCATAAATACAGGTCCAGATCAAACTCAGTGTGGAGAAATCAAATCAAACTGTTCTACTCTTCATACTCTATTTGACCTTTTTCATGCCCACCACACCCTTAACCTAAGCGGCTCCCATTATACCGAAGGATTATCCAATGAGATTCACCTAAGGGAGTTCCCATGATGTGCATTGGCAAGTCCTTGTAATGTGGTCCTTGGCCCTCAGGGGGCCAGCATTCACTGCTAATTCCTCTAAAGTAAGACAGACAGAGGGATAAAGAGGAAGGTAGAAGGGAGAGCAGGGGAAAAAGAAGAATGATGGACAGATCAGAGGAAAAGAAACAGAATGGAAGAGTAAGTGAAAGATGGAAGAAATTATGAGAAATAAAGAGAGTTATTAAAGGCTTTCCTGGTGTGCCACTGGAGTCATTATGTTCTGTCAGCAGTTGGCAAGAATACCTAACTCTGTCCTAACAATCTTCTTAGCTTCAGTGCGTGATTTAGTGTGGAGTGGAAAACCTGATGACCTCTAATCTTCTCCAGAGTGATTCAGTCAGTGACACCCGCCTAATGGACTGCAGGGAACATCAACAACCTGTCCAGCCCTGACTATGTGCTTTTTTAGAATATCATGAACAGTAACTTAAAGATGCAGTGGGGAGAAGTGGAGCAAATATGATTAACGGTCACTATATCCTGACAGTACTGCATGAGACCGGTAATCTGATGAAAATCATGTTCCTCTGTGTCCTCCGGTGCTCCTAACGACATCTGCAAGATTTCACAGACCGGAGGAAAACAAGCAGTAAGAGCTGATCTGGAGTCTGCCATCCAGCTGAAGTCTACGAGAACTAGCTGTCAATCACTTGCGAATTCTGACCAAATGGTCAAACTAGGCAGCGCTGATCAAATATGAATCAATATTCTGTTACGTTAATGCCTATTTCTCTCCTCAAATGTTTTCAGAATCATCTTGTAGTGCACAGTTTAGCTGTCAAATGATAAAGTTTGTGACGCCGCCGCCAATGTGAAATCTAGTGAAGGAATGCCAAGTTTAAAGCTGGAAAGCCTGAAAACAGAGCCATGAGGAGGAGCAGAAGTCTAGTTTTCTCTCAGAACACTTGAATTACAATATGCTGAAAGGTTATTATGGAATTTTTGCCCAATGATGCCAAAAATATACTGCCTACTGAAGCTCTAAGAGCCTGATTAAGACCCCTAGAGTTGGGTTTGTGAGGCTCCAGCCACTGGCCCGCAGCACTTTCAATCAATTTCAAATGACACATACACACATCAATACATCAAACAGTCCTGCAAAATTGACTGCAATTTGCCCATAGATGGCGCTACACAACCTACATTAAATGGCCATAACTCAGTGGTCATGTGGTTCTGTGGTCCTGTGATCCTAATTGTTAAGACCTAGGAAGGAGGTTATGTTTTTACCGACGCTGGTTTGTTTGTCTGTTAGCAGGATTACTCCAAAAGTTCATGATGGATTTAAATTAAATTTTTTGGAGGGGTGAAGTGTAGCACAATTAACAATCTATTCGATTTTAATGGCAATCCGGATCATGATCCGGATTCAGGATTTTTTCTAAGGATTCCGATCAGCCTGAGCATTAAGACCACAGGGTATAACACATGCGCAGTGTGACTGATGACGCGTAGATGACGCATGACCTCGCCTTCTTCCTCCTTCTGAGAGCAGAGAGATACGTGTGTGGATGTGTGAGCGGGAGCTGCTGTCCGTCCACGGTGAGAAAGAAAAAAGCGGTAGATGACGGGATGAGAGACAACGTAGTGTAACGTTATACAGACATAACAAGGCTGCTGAATGAGAGAGGCATCCGCCGATATGTTACACGGAAACACACCGTGTTAATAACAAGCCGACCACCTCACGTTACCGCCAGCTGTGAGCTGTGATCTGTTTTTAAAGTCACGCACCTTGGCGGAGGTCTGCGCTCTCCTGAGTGCCATTCTGGTTAAACATCTGAAGGTTATCCAGCTGCTGAGCAGTGTGTCTGTGTGTTTACATCCAGATGCAGATTCTACTTAAAACATTTTCGTCTCTGTGTCTGCGTTTGTGTGTGTGTGTGTGTGTGTTTAACTTCACATCAACAGGAAACTGTAAAGCTTCAAGTACCACTCTGAGCAAAGCTTCAGAGCCTGACTCATCTTTAATAGACCCCTCTGTTTGTGGAAGTGAGTGTGTTCAGACACTTGTTTGTGAGACAACCTCTTTGGTATAATAATGGTTGTTTCTGAGATCAAACTGTACGGAGACATTTACAGGACAAACTGGCTCCGCTCTGACGTCCACAGCAGAGAGCTGAGCCGGGCTGGTTGCAGTTAGAAAAGGGGCACTCTATGGATATTACACTTTAAGGTCACTTTACTATTCATGAGAAGTATTTACTCATCCCATGAAAACAGTTGTATAATGTCTTCCATATAGCTCTGGACAAAATAATACTGATGATATCATAGTGATGTCACAAGGGTTATATCTTATTGGGCTTCAAATGTATAAAAGAAATTAGGAATTTACACACTACACTCAGTACTGTACCTGAACTCATCCTATGTAGACACAGATGGAGCACTGAAGCTGCTGCTGCTCTGCTAATGTGCTGCTTTCACTGTGTAGACAAGGTGTTACCATAAGACATAGGTGTTTATCAGATAGGGAGGGTCTAATGAAAGGACATTATTGAGTTGCATTATGGGATATGGGAAGTGTAGTATTTAGTGTTAGAGAGAGACGATCTGGTGCGCAGCGTTCAGTTATTTAGTCGTAGTTGGAGCAGGTTAGAACCCAGGGAGAGGAGGCTTCCTCAGGTTCTCTTTTTGGGTCAGCTGGATGCTGATGCTTTCTGGAAGAAGTTTCAAGAATTAAGGACTAACTTCATTATCATTTTCATTTTTCAATATTCTTTGTCTTTCAATCATCATCGTCCCTACACCCACTTAAAAGTTCTCTCCATCATTGCGGTTGTTGTTGAATTATTCCTCGTTCAGCTTGATCCAATGTTACATTTCATTTTCAGTTAATGAAAGTGATGTTGTGTGACTCCCGTCATGCGATGCATTCATTCAGCACATGCAAGGCAGACAGCTGTGGTAGTAAAAACTTTTTTTTTTTTTTAACTCTGGACTCTTTATTTCCGATGAATGTTATTGGGACTTATATTTGTTATTATCTTACACTTAATTCCCCAGATCCACTTTGTTTGAGCCAATCCAATAGCATCCAATCAAGTTTCAGGAGAAAACCATGAAGAACTAACGTCATGTTACTGAGCACCAGTTGGATGAGCGGATATAGCTTGTTTAGGACTCGACACCCGAGTTTGGACTTGAGTCACAGGCTTGAAACTTACTTGTGACTTACAAAACAATGACTTGGTCCCACCTCTGGTACCCTATACCTGGTGAAATGTCACCAGTGAATTTAAACTACTGCTTGCAATATGAGGATATACTGTATATAGACATTACATGGGATATATTTTTTTTTTTACCGTGGTATCGAATTTGGTATCGAGATTTGTGGAAATTCACTGGTATTGGTATCGACTACTATATTTCTGGTATCGTGACATCCCAAGTCTCGGTTTGGTTGTTTGGTCCGTACCAGGGTTTGATTGACCGCTTTCACATCAGCCCAAAGAAACCACACTAATTAGGCAAATGGACATGAGTCTGTTTCAACCAAACCAAATAGGTTAGGTGTGAAAGCACCTTTAGAGTATAATGGTTAATACAGCATGTTCATGATTATGTCCATGATATTGCACATTACATCCCCCATACACACTATGTGGACACCCAGCTCAACACAACCATGCAAATCATAACTGGGACTATTCGTTCAACACCATTCCCTGGCTCCCTGTCTTATCCATTATAACCCCCCCACATATCCGGCGAGTAGTATTTACTCAAAGGATGCTTCAAAAGGTCAAAGACCCCCTATCTTCAACCCACCCATTGCCCGTCTTCCATCTAGACGACCAATCAGCTTGGGAAAAGGAATGGGAGCCCAAGGATGTCCCAAACAAACATCTGGTGTCAGACCCCACCCAACAGGTCCCTGGCACCAACCTGCCAAGAATTCCATGGTCAACCCTCAATAGATTCAGGTCCGGACATGGCCCCTGCTTGGCCAGCCTTCACAAATGGGGCAGCAGCCCAAGCCCATTGTGTGCTTTTGGAGAGGTGCAAACAATGGAACATATCATTGAAGCTTGCCCGCTCCACAATCTAAAAGGAGAGTTAGTCACCCTCCATACAGCAGACCAGGAGGCAACTGCCTGGCTCGAGGACTTTGCATTGGCTAAATAAAATAAATGAGCGTGTCATGGAGAGAGTCAGTCATTGGTATTTTATTTTTGCTCATTACATGAAGTGCAGATGAGCCCATTTTACATCTGTAGTCTTAGTAAGAACCCAGCTCAAGTGAGAAATCTCGGTGACACAAAATGTATAATAATACATAATTAGGTCCCTGAAGGTAATTTGCAATAATAAGTATCCCTTTTGTCTTCTAGAGAAAAAAAAAAGCAGTGAACCACCTGGCATGTGTGTACAGTATGTGGGAGTATGTTTGTGTTCAAACTGGTAAATTGAGAGCTGTGACAGTTTCATTCAACAAACCTGGTCATACAGGGATGTGCACGCAGACACACCCTCCTAGTTTGTATTGGTGTTTATGCTTCCGCTGGTTGACGAAAGAAAGGTGGATGAGGAAACAGAACATAATAGAGAAATAGAAAAACAGGTGAATGTGTTCCTCTCAGGCAGCTCGTAAACCTCCTCCTGACTATGAGGAAATACCCAAGATAAGACGTTTGTATTTCGGTGTGTGCTTGTAGGTCAGCGATGAGGTGCAGCTGCATGTGTACACACTCCTCTGTATCTGCAGAGTCCTGGGTGTGTCTTTTTATTTGCAGTGTGTGTGCTTTCCTCTACAACTACATCAACTCCCCGACCCTCACAACCCCGCTGTCACTTTTTCACACTGTTATTCTGCCAACTTAAAACAAGCACTTATTCTTCCCGTTCAGCCTCAGCTCATTAAGAGAAACATGATGCTTGCATTAGTCATTGCACTAGCTTAAACATGTTTCTGTAACATCAGAAAATATCACAAGTAATATCTCAAGTAAATATATAAATTTCTACAGGGACATACTGGTATATTCGGGTGAGCGTTAAGGTTAGCAGGGTGGACCCAGGTTGACCAAAGGGACAGTCTACCAAATATATTTTTGATGGTTGGCTGAGAGATGAAAACAGCAACCGTAGCTTTTGCATTGTTACCTTGTTTCTATTGTTGTATAATACTCTGTGGCAGGATTTTACAACTTCGAAAAATTCTCACAGAAACAGTTATTGTATCTTTCAATGCATCGATTGGGAGGAAAACAGTAGAAATACTGTTAAAAAGTGATGTAGGTTCAAAAAACCTGAGCCAGGTTCAACTGTTTTGCTGATGACCCTGCATTTTATGGTTAGAACTGTCTGTATTGGCACCCTTCTGCATCGCCAGGCTGGCCACAGTTTTGTTTGTACTACATTTGATGTCTATGTTGCTTGGACGTGTTCACACATGTACCGAAGGGTATTCACGGCAATTGTACTTTTCCCAAAAAAGTAGTTGACTAGTTAAAGCATACAAAACCACAGGGATATTGAGTGAGTTATTATGGAGTACCTCCTCCTAACTGCCTAGCCAAAACTGACTAACTGCACCCAAGTCTTCATGTGCGTGCTGTGCAGTGGGTATTTATGCACCTGCAAACCGTCTGTATTGGGGAAGACAAACTGTCCCAGCCAGTACTTCGGGGTGCTCCCAAGCCACGTAGACCGTGGCTCTAACCACACGGACAACACACAAAAATAACAAACCAGCAATTCCTCCTTGTGAGATAACTGCTGCTACGACCTATCTGGGGGACCAAATGAAAGCTACAGCCAGAGAGCAAAAATAGTGCAGCTAACCTACTACAATCATCCCCACAGCATGTACTGCATAACCCACACTCACCGTTCTTAATGGATACACCACTTATCTGCACCATAACACCATGTAGAACTAAACTGTCACTGTGGGACTCCCAACACACTTCTACTACTCAAATTCACCTCAAATTTTGAAATTTCAGGTTCACAATTGGACGAGCCCCCCACATGTTATGCCCAGCTCGTTCAAGAGCATAACAAAGAAGGGAAGTCCACACAGTAACAGTTTGAACTAGAATGGCACTCGGAGAGCGCATGCCTCCGCCAAGGTGCGTGACTTTCGAAAAAGATCACAGCTCCCAGCTGGCGGTGCCATGAGGTGGTCGGCTTGTTATTAACACGGTGTGTTTCCGTGTAACGTATCGGCGGATGCCTCTCTCATTCAGCAGCCTTGTTACGTCTGTATAACGTTACACTACGTTGTCTCTCATCCCGTCATCTACCGCTTTTTTCTTTCCCACCGCGGACGGCCAACGGCACCCACCGCACCTCAATGCCTCGCCACACATCCATACACGTATCTCTCTGCTCTCAGAAGGAGGAAGAAGGCGGGGTCATGCGTCATCAGTCACACTGCGCATGTGTTATACCCTGTGGTCTTAATGCTCAGGCTGATGGGAATTCTTAAAAAAAATTCCTGAATCTGGATCATGATCCGGATTGCCACCAAAATCTAGTGGATTGTTCATTGTGTTACACTTCACCCCTCCAAAAAAATTGCATTCAAATCCATCATGAACTTTTGGAGTAATCCTGCTAACAGACAGACAGACAGACAGACAGACGCCAGTTAATAAGCAAGTAAGTTTGTTAAAGATAATTTAAGTCATGCAAAATAGAGTCAATAAGGGTGTAAAGTCAGTAGTCAGTAGTAAGGTGTGAGTGATGGGTTCTGTGAAACTATAGTGCTAACCTAAGATACCTTTAACATGAAGGGGAAGGCGGGGTACACCCTTGACAGGTCACCAGTCTATCACAGGGCTGACACATAGAGACAGACGACCATTCACGCTCACATTCACACCTACGGGGAGAAGACCAACAAACCTTCTTATTTCGAGTAAAGAATAGCAAGAACACGTAGAGGGAGTGAGTAGGTTGAGAAAACCATCATTCCTATAAGAGAAGATTGTGATTCCATCTGCTGTTGTTCTCATTGTTGATGTGTGAGATAGTTTAGTTTTAGTTCACAGAGAAGAGTTTAGATAAATACCACACACACCACTCATTCACCAAAGTACATCTCAGCTACAGTCTCTGACTTTTCTCTCTTTGTGTGTGTGTGTGCACGTTTTCACCACTGGGTGGAAGCACTGAGTCCTTGTGGAATTCACCATCATCCTGTAGAGCAGTAGCTTTTACAGCTGGGCGCTTCATCATGTCCCACAGGCCATGCCAGCCACAATAATAAAAGAATAACTGCTGTAATCCTTGGGTCTGGTCTCATAACTATTGGCTGCCCACAGACAGCGTGCTATTATCATTACTAAATTAACAACAGATGGAATCTTCCTACAGGAGTTCAGATTATTTTCAGCTCTTGAAACTCTCTGATTACAGTCGTTGACACAAACAGCACAGACGTATGCTGAACGCTGAAATGCGAGTCCAGCTGGTTCAAATTTAACTTTAAACTAACTTCAGCTCGATGCAGACTGTACTAGGTCCAATCTGTCCAGCTGGTTACTATCAAACTAACTTCTGCCTGGCGCTGCTGTGAGTCACCTGATTTTGACAGATTAAAGCTGCAGTAGGCGAGATTGGAGCAAATAGAAACCGACCAAACGGTCAAACTAGGCAGCGCTGATCAAATATGAATCAATATTCTGTTACGTTAATGCCTATTTCTCTCCTCAAATGTTCTCAGAATCATCTTGTAGTGCACGGTTTGGCTGTAAAATGAGAAAGTTTGTGACGCAGCAGCCATTGTGAAATCGGTTGAGGGAACGCCAAGTTCCGGTCACATGACCGGAGCACAGCCAATAGGAACGCTCTCTCAATGAAGTGACCTGTGATTGGTCAAAGTCTCCCGTCAGAGGCTAGATTTTTCTAAAGCCTGTAAACAGAGCCACGAGGAGGAGCAGAAGTCTAGTTATCTCTCAGAACACTTGAATTACAATATGCTGAAAGGTTATTATGGAATTTTTGCCCAATGATGCCAAAAATATACTGACGACTGCAGCTTAAAGCTCGTGTTTACTCCTGTTTTCTGACAAAGCGTCAGCATGTGACAAGTTAGTATGAAAATGTGTTGGAAACACAGAGTAGTTTTTTTTCCATGCACTCGTTAGCATATTTGACCCGTATTAATATGTGACAGATACCTCACAGTGCATGTATACAACAAAACACATAGATGAAAAAACAATGTCATTTAAATCCATTATTTCAGCAACCTTTATTACTGTTACTGATAGATGTATTTAAAATTACCCACAAGGCCCATAGGCTGGACAACTTTTGGTGTCTGATATAATATTTTTATGAATAAAAGCCGGAATTGTTTTTTTTCTTCTCAAAACTTTACTTTAAAATTTAAACTGTACTTTAAACAAGCCCACTCCCACTGACTGCTGCGAGTGTGTAGGTGCAGCGCTGTCCGTAGTACTGAAATGGAGCAGAGGAGATTGATAGATAGACAGAACACATCGCTTAGGCTGTATTCAAAACCGTCTGCTTCATACTACTGACCAATGTAGTATACAGTATACAGTACACAGTACACAGTACATACTGCATACTGCTTTCCTCAGTAGTATACAGTATGAAACGGTTAAAGTGATGTATTTGCAGTAGGCTAGACCAGGCTTTAGCTTAAACCTACAGTATCTTATAAAGTAAACAAGCATAACATAAACAAAAAAAACAAACTTGTACCACTATTTAATATTATCGAAAAATATAACTCTGATGTTTTTGTTTATGTTCTGCTTGTTTACTTTATAAGATACTGCAGGTTTAAACTATTTATTCTAACAGCTCATAATGAAGTGAGACAAACAGGATCATCAACGAGGGGAAGACGAGAAATATAAAACATTGATCCACAACATTTACTCAAATTGCTTTTTCAGTTACAGCAACAAAACAGAGGACTGATTTCCTCCAGATATATAGAAATGTTAAAAAGGATCATGTTGTCTCAGCAGGTATCTCTCTTACCCCCGTCAGAGGAGGCTCTTTCAATCGCCTCTTCCCTCGCCACTCTGCTGCTCTGTAGCCGGTCTGTAAGTGTCACTGGCCGGCTGGTGAGCGAGCTACGCCTGCAGGCGATTGTGGAGCTTTTCAACTCCAAAAAAGGCAGATTTTAACAGGTTCCTGTTCATTTATAATGGACACGTGCGTTGTGATATTTAAACAAACTATCCATCAACAAGGAAATAAAAGCCCCTTGTCTACGAGACCAGTCTCTTGAGAGAGCTCCAGCTCATAGTGATCTGTGACTGTGACCGCCCGGCTGGCGAGGCAGCGTCCCCGGCAGGCGCTAGCTGGCTGTCACGGCCGTTTGTGGAGCTTCTAAACTCCGACAACGTTGCCGCAAATTCGCCATCTAATATCGTAAAACTGTCAATATTCAAAATCTACACTGTTGATTTCTCGCCTCAAAAAATTAGCTGTTTTTGGCTGCTACTGTTGTTGTTGTAACCGTAGCCTGTGCCGTTCCAGAGCTTTGCATTGTGGGATGCAGTAGGCGAGGTAGACTGGTCCGATGCATACTGGAGATTTTTTCCAAATCAGTACGACATCTATGTATTTTTGGCGTTCTGGAGATTTAGCTTTTATTCATATACTACATACTACATTTTGGCCAAATCAGTACGTACTCCTAGTATAGTATGTGGTTTTGGATACAGCCTTAGTTCGGTTTCATGCTTTTCGTGGTTGTAATGTATTTAGTGCTCCTCCCTCGCAACTTCATTCAGCCCCCTCAGTCACACAAAAAGTGTTTCTATAACATTATAGTTATACATCCGTAATATACGTCTACGCCTGTTTCAATGCATAAGCCCCCCACCACATCTGCGTGCTTTGAAATTATACTTTTAGAAACCCTGGAATAGCAGCGCTTGAAAATCGAGTACAAGTCAGACTGGTGACCACTGAGCACATCATGTTGCAGTAGCACCAGCTATAAGCAATATGCATTAGACTTTGCAGGATCGCTTGGAGATATGTGCCTGACGGTGTCGTCTAAAATGTTCTTCTTAACAAGAATAATCAGTTACAGAAACAGTATGTGTTGTACAGTATTAATCAAAGTGGTAAGAGAAATGGGGACATAATAGTTAGATGGTGTAGCATATAGATAGTGTTATGTATTTGTTGGACAAAACAAATAAAAAATATGTATTTTTAGCTTATGTCTCGGATTAAGGAGTGAAAATGAAGCTTTATAAATGGCCACATGGTGACACTATCTGATGTTAACCTGATTTATAACGGTGGATTGACAGCTGGAGGAGAGAGAGAATCAGTGGTATCATCTGGCTGCAACATCTTTTGTGGTTGCATGTTGACACTTGCTACGAGTCACACACTCCACATTCCTCTACTAACCTCTCTGTGAGCGTGTGCGTGTATGTGTGTGTGTCTATCTTAGGGCTGTGCTATAATTATAATATTATCGTTTATTAGCTTTTCAGTAAAATTACATTGTTTTACAAAATTCTGTTGTCAGGTGAATTATTCAACAAAAAGAGTAATTGAAGTTCCTACTCAGGAGAGTTAAAGGGTAACTTCTGTATTTTTTGTTTTGTTTGTGTCATGCCACTGACTGGCTCAGAGCATACTTAATACTTTTGGGGATACTTTTCATCATAAGATGTTTGACACGAGAGGCAGTGTGTTGTTGTTAAAGTTATTTTAATTGCTGCTAATAATTTGAACGGTCAACAATAATAATAATATAGGAGATGAGATATCTAGTGAAATGAGCATGTTAACCAGCTAGCCCCGGCCCGTTCTGTCTTGTAATACCACTCCAACATGAGAGGACCAAGAAGTAGAGCTGTCCGCGGGCTCGTTGAAGGTACAGGGTTCCGTGTATAGTTTGTTTATTGGATTAAATCCAAAGTGGCAGAAACGAAAAAAACGACTTGTATTTTTGTCATCCCCGCCGCCAGGAGACTACTTTGCCGGGAGGGAGACGGGCGTTGGCTCCAGGAGACGAACCTTCAGTTAGCGGTTAGCTGTAGCATTCAGCCAGCGGTGCAAACCCCAGCGCCGTGGGTCTGATCCCGGGGTACCGCCCCCGATTCCCCACCGGATCAGCAAACTCTCCATTGCAGCCGTTACACAGGTTAGACATCAGCATTCCACCGGCCTGCTGTGACTCCCGGCGTTGAGGTTTGTGCTGCTCCAGCTGCTAACTGAAGGTCCGTCTCCTTGAGCCACCGTCCCACCTTCGCGGAGAGGACAAAACAAAAATATGAGTCATTTTCTCATTTCTGTCACTTTGGATTGAATCCACTGAACTATCAAAGTGTACGTGGACCGTACAGCCCTGGTTAGTGGCACAGTAACAGACGGCTAACGTAAACTACAGGCCGACGACACACGTGAAGATTATAAGATAGCAGTGTTGTTAGGCCCGAGCACTGACAACGTTGGGCAGCGAAGGCCCTATTGAAACTGTAGGAATCATCATCATCTTTTTCTTACTTAAAATGAATGGCCTTTTTGAGGGCCTTAAGGTGCTTGAAAAGTTGTTAAACTTTGCACACTCATCAGACGCGGTTTAAAATTTATTATTTTAAGTGTCTCGAGCTGGGGTGTTGCGAAATGGCTCGCTAGCGCCCCCTTCAAAGTTGGAAAAGTAGAGCCCCTTGTTCCGGTTTTACCTACATGTATGACATTTGGTGGCCATTTTGTGCCGTTTGCCATGAAACAGGAAGTTATTGTAACTCCAAAGTACGTAGTCCGATCTGCCCCAAATTTCTCAGTCGTGATAAGGGTCCAGTCCTGAGGACATCTACATGTCAATATTGAGTCACACTCATAGGGCCCCTACTGGCAACAGGAAATGACGTGTTTTCTATTTTAATGTACTCCTCCTAGCAGGTTGACCAGATCCACCTCAGATGTGGACAGAAACGCCTTAAGACCTTGATGATGCATTATTGTGAAGAAACTCAAAGCCCCGCCCCTACATGTTAGCCCCACCCCTTTTATAACTCATTAACCGTTTGTCGGATAGGTATACTATATA
>CAKAOI010052354.1:32797-153366 GCA_916701655.1 Sebastiscus albofasciatus
ATATATATATATATATATATATATATATATAAGGCTGCCCCTCTATTTGTTTGGAGCATGTGACCAGAACTTACACATTGCACCTTTAATCTGAGTATCTTCATTTTCACTCATAATAGTCAGTAAATACTGTCAAGTCAAGTCAATTTTATTTATATAGCCCAATATCACAAATCACAAACTTTGTGATATGATTTTTATGATTTGTGATATTGGGCTTAAAAAACTTGACTCAAGACAATGTTCATTCAGCAGCTATGTTTCTGTAGAGTGGGATGAATGAGTGGGATGGGAATGTGAAGTGTCTGGGAATCGTATAATGTGGGTGATGTAGGAATGCCGTCACCTCTTAGTGTTATGGGAAGACAAAGGAAGAGCAGGCCGACCACTTGACACAACCCACTGAGGACAGAAAGGCAGAAACAGGGACAGAGACGAGTGAGCTACTACCCATTTATTGTGATTTTGTTTCCACTTCAAACTACAAAGGCATGAGATCTGACAGAAATCTGAGGAAACTTCTGTCCAAGTCAATGGTAAAAAAAACAAGCTTAACCTTGAATTAAAGAATAGGTTCTCATTTTTTTTGTCTATCTTAAAGCAATGCTCCTATGCCCATATGTAGGCCTGCAGTGAAACAGCTTTAGGTTGCTGTAGTCATCCCTACAGTCCATACAGGCCATTAAGAAATCCCTTCATAACAACCTTCTACTGTAAGGGATGGAGGACAAAACCCACAGTCCTTGTTCTGTTCAAAAAATGCATTCTGAAATGTGTCTGAAGCTATAATGAGGCGTAATTGAATTCAAATCGAGTGGGTACCATCCAAAGTTCTGGGGTCTCATATATAACCGTTGCGTAGGAACAAAGCGGGGCCTGAAATGTGCATATGCCACGCAAAAGTTGTGATCTAACAAACTTGACGGGAGAATGTGCGCACCTGTACGGAAACTCTGACCCATGGAGGCGGGAGAAACTGGCGACTCAGACGCTGAATACTAACCCTGTTTTCAGGCACGTTTGTGACATCCAACGTGACACCACAAGAAAAACAAAACAGAAAGGTCATATACTGGCAATGGGAAAGGAGTCTATCGCCTATTTTTAGGGTGTTCTGCATTTAAAACAGCTGCATATAACGCGCCAATTTTGGTGGAAAAGGGGTATTACAGTATGTTGTTTTTGAGTTATACAGTCAGCAGAAGATCTAACCAGGAAACAGTTTCCCCCACAGGCCAGGAAATGCATCATCCTCTGACACACACACACACACACACACAGTGGCACGCCCCTCCGCGCACACACAAGCAGTGATATGACATCCTGCCCAGTTGTATATGTGTGTCACTGCTGACTGCTGTGTCTCCATACCAGGTAATGAACAGCTCTCTCCTTCCTGTTTTCAGCCCCTTTAAACAGCTTTTAACCGGACCACAGACCTCACGTTACATGTGCCGGATTCTTTTCACATGCTGCTTTTATTTACTTTTGTTAGTCGGCCACTCGTTGCTCTGTGGTGAAAGTGTTCCTGGGTTGGCACTTCAGATCTGAACATGTGAAAACTAGTTTGCATGCTTGACAGCTGTGAGTGTGTTGGGGGAACAGAGAGAAGAGTATATAAATAACAGTTGAACTACTGTGCAAACAGAAATGAAAGGCTTATTGGATTAATAATTAGATTTGTTTTAAGGCACAGCTTATTACTTAGGATTTTATGTCTGATGTTGAATGAACAGCTGTCCAGGTACAGCCTGTTGACATTTACCATTTTAACAGAATTATGCTGCAATGTATTGGACTTTCTTTTACAGTTGTCAACAAATCCCATGAAAGGATCAAAACCACTCACCTCTCTATGCTGCCCTTGGCTCACTCAGCTCCAAGCCCATTGGTTTCTACTGAATATGTACAACTTAAAAACGGTTTACAAATATATATTTTATTTTATTTCTTTTTTTTAAAGCCTAGTGATTCCCTAAAACTGGGTACTGTAGTTTTTATCAAACGTTACTCAAACAGGAGGGAAATATATGCATTTGTTGGGGACTATTTTAAGCAGCGGATTAAAGTGGCAGTAGTCAGTATATTTTTGGCATCATTGGGCAAAAATTCCATAATAACCTTTCATCATATTGTAATTCAAGTGTTCTGAGAGAAAACTAGACTTCTGCACCTCCTCATGGCTCTGTTTACAGGCTTTAGAAAATTCTGACCAATCACAGGTCATTTCAGAGACAGAGCGTTACTATTGGCTGTGCTCCGGCTGGTGGGCGGTGCTTGGTATTTCCTCAACTGATCTCAACATGGCTGCCGGGTCACAAACTTTCTCATTTTACAGCTAAACAGTACACTACAAGATGATTCTGAAAAACATTTGAGGATTACAGTAACAGAATATTTATTCATATTTGATCAGCGCTGCCTAGTTTGACTGTTTATTCGGAGTTTGCGAGTGACGACAGCTGGACGGCAGACTCCTGGTCAGCTCTTACTGCTTGTTTTCCTCCGGTCTGTGAAATCTTGCAGATGCCATTAGGAGCACAGGAGGACACAGAGGGCACATGATTTTTCTCATGCACTACTGTCAGGATATAGTTTGCTCCACTTCTACCCACTGCAGCTTTAATAACATTAAGATGCATGCACATGAGAAATAAAAATGATGAAAATGTAATAATAAAACTGATAAAATAGATTAAGAAATTTTAAATTTTAAACTAGATTAAATAGATAAAAAAAAGCAAATAACATTTGGTGCTCTAGTGAGTACTTTCACTGTATCAGGGTGGTGGATTGAGTCAAAATAAACATGTCACCCAGTATAACAGGGTGGCTCATTGATTTGTTTTTAATAGTTTCTGGACAACAATGGAGCTCCATGACATAGTGTGACACAATCACTGCCGGTGAAACTCAAACTCCGATCAAACGGTCAAACTAGGCAGAGCTGATCATATATGAATCAAGATTCTGTTAAGTTAATGCCTATTTCTCTCCTCAGATGTTGTCAGAATCATCTTGTAGCATACTGTTTAGCAGTAAAATGAGAAAGTTTGTGACCCGGCCGCCATGTTGAACACAGTCAAGCAAAAACCAAGCACAGTCCACCGGCCGGAGCACACTGAACAGTTCACTAAAATATGTTTCTGAAAACCTCTGAGGAGAGAAATAGGCGTTATAGTAACATAAACTGAATGAGTGATCAGCGTTGCCTAGTTTCGCAGTTTGATTGGAGTGATTGACAGCTGCGTTAGAGACTCCTCGGCTCTGATTGGTTGGGGGGGAGAGGGGGGCTGCGCGTTGGAATCCTGCAAATGGGAGCACTAGGAGGAGGCAGAGGAACCTGATTTTTTTCACAGAATATCTGTCTCATGCACTACTGTCAATGTATAGTGACAGTTTGAGCAAATATGACAAAAAGCTTTTATTTAAAAAAGTTACTGTTAGTTACTGACTGTAGCATTAAGTCACGTCTGAGAGACACGTTGCCTTTAAAGAGTGTGTCTGAGTTTTTTCACATAAAGTTGAGTTTCCTGTTTCAGAGTTTCATCAGCTCAGTTTGACTTCTGTGAGACAAGAACATGTTTCCTAACAGACTTTTTTATTGCACAATTATAATTGCCCTTAGCGTCTTGGTTACTGTAAAACTTACTTTTTACCAAGAAGTTGCACAATAACTTAAATGTTCAAAGATCATGGCTGTGTAGTGTCACCTTGCAGAAAATGTTTCTTACTCGAAAAGCATAATAGGCATTCAGGAAGAGCCATGTGAGTAGTAGCAACTGTGTCAATGGTTAAATTTAATTACAGGTAAACATTTTTCATAATGGTTACTTTATGATAACTATGACTAGTATTATTTTATATTTTACAGCTCCTGTAATTTACCACAGGCTATAATGCTGTCCGGAGCAGGGCACAATTATATCACCCACCTCTCCCTATAATATTACTCCCATTCAAATGGGGCTTCAGATACATTTTTGAGCTGTGTTTAGTCGTAACACAGAGAGCAACTAAAAAACTGTGAGTGTAACAGCCTATCCAGACTGCTCACCGCGTGAGTAACGTGAGGCGGCTGCCTCGCTCAACTGATGCGTGTCACTTGCGTGGGTTGTCCACACCAGCAGCGTTTCTGCCTTTTGTAATGGCAATTTCATTTAAATATAAATGTCATTTATATTTATTTTAGACAGAAAAAGGTTAAGAAACGTGTATTCATTGTAAATAATAATAATAATCCACAATTAAAACCCAGTACTTTATTCATTCATGGAGCTGTACAAGGCAAGGCACTGCATTTCCAACAACACTGTCCTGCAAATATTTCAGAATAAAAGCCTTGTGTTAAAAACAATTAAGGAAATCTGCCAAAATGAAAAACAACAGGTTCCGCAGCCACCACACGCTGCCGACGTTCCCTCTGTGGACAGGCCATAAGGTTGCGGTCAAAAAGTCTTTTTCTCTTCGGAAGATGCCTAACTGAGTGAAATGAGCCGAAGTATCCAAGAGGCCGCCGTAATAAGAGCTTGTGGAATTCTCTAATCGCTAAGGAAAGGTGCTTCAGTGCTTCAATGCTTCCCTTCTTATCTCCTTTAGCATAGTGAACACTGGACCATCCTTTACCAAAGGAAAGGAGATAATGCTGTCCCACAATCCCTTGTGGCAGCGACATTTATAGCGACGCACAATTTGGCCCTCACAGTTTAATTGTACACTAAGGATAAATTGAAAACATCCTTCTTCAGAGGTGTGATTCTGTTTTAGACTTGAATAACTACTTCAATTGCACAGCGCTGAGTTTGTCGCCTTACTCATTTTCTATGTTATAAATAAAGTTGCTTAAAAAAACATCCGCCGGATTATCTTAACACCGCAGTTGTCTTTTCCTCCTTATGAATTCTCCTTCACCTCTTTCCTTGACCTCTTGACGTTTCCCATCAAGGTCATGGAAAAGTGGTTAGGAAGAGTTGACAGCTCAGGATGGGTATGGGTTGTAGAGAGAGTAACCTAAACGTTAATAAGAGTTCATCACTTTTTTCAAAGTAACGTCATCAATGAGACATTATGCTGCTTCTCAAGTAAGAGCACAGTTAAAGTACATGATGGTACACGCATGCCATGATGACCCTTCATTTAAAATGAGAACATGTAGTCACTTGTCCCTTAACACCTAATTCTGAGCAAACATGAGATATGGCAGTTTGTTGTAGGGGAGTGGTGAAATTAACTGGAAATGTGAATCAATTCAGAGTTTCCCAGGGCAAGGAGTTGTAGCAGCAGTGGCAATTCTCTTGCATGAACACAATTTTGCATAGTGCGCTCGCTAAGCGTGTCCTGTCAGGAGGTTTCTATGTCTGCTGGCATCAGAAAGGCCCTTGAGGCCTCAGTGAGCGACATAGTGCTATAAGGTGAGGTGTCTCAACATTTAGGAAAATACACTTTTATTGAACATAGTAAATGAACTTGTATAACCACACTGTTCTATTATCAAACAGTGTTAATTTATCTAAATGTAAGGACATTTTCAATGATAAGATAACTTACATTTATGACATTTCTTTTAGGGAATCCTATCCAAATAATATGCAACGTTAATAACTCTAAGGGAATATGTTGTCTTAGAGATTGACAGCTTTTGTCATGGTGGCCCTCGTGCATAAGGCCCGCCTCCAGGAAGTAGAAAAAAGTGGAATAGCTACTATCTTTGTACTTTGAGGCACGTCTACACTCGCATACACAGAGGAAGGAGGAGAGGATTATAAGATGCTTAGAGCTAGTGTTAGGAACATAAACAAGTCATTGGTGATTGCTAATTTACCTTTGCCTTAATCAATACTGAACAGAGCTTGGACGCATCATAATGTAACTCAGTGGAACCTCCATACGTTAGCTTTTAGTTCTGGTGCTGCCAACGTTACGAGCTCTCCTCCTGCCAATTTCAAGTTTTCCACACTGATTTGTTGTTCACAGTGTAGCATTGTCAAGGATCAGCCACTAGAAATAATTAATGCTGATCTCCTGATCACATTTCTTTACTGAATATCGTCTGATATTGATTGCCAGTGAAACTTTATTTCACACTATGATGGTCAAACTGTGTAATTCGCATGCGTGCCGAAACGAGAGGTTAAAACACTCCTCCGGTTACAGCGGTTAGTTTCTAAAGAGATAAAACGGAGCCCTCTCCTCTCCTCTCCTCTCATCTCGTCAAAAAAAAAGATTAATTCAGCAGCAGCAGCAGCGGTCATATTTTTGCAGTGCTGCAGCGTTGTATAGGGGAAACACTGCAGTTAACTGAAAATGCATGAAGTCATTTTAATATGGGTGAATAATATGGAAACAGTAGAATTATACTACAGTCTATGACATTGTTTGACAGTTCCCCAGACTAATTGGAAATCAGATAAGAGGCATCCGCTCAAAACACCAAGTTGTGCACTTGAAAACAGTTTTATGAGTGTGGACGTCAGTGTCTGATAGTTTTGCAGCAGCTGAAGTGAAAAAATACAGAAATTATTTTCATAATAGAGGCACACTTCCCCATTTTCATTTTCTCTGCCTCTTCCTGTAAATACACACTTCCATCTGTTGTTACTGACTTTAAAGTGACACGACAGAACACAAAAATTCATAATAGATCTTTATTAATCTATAAGAGAATACATTTACTTCTTGTCATAAGTGACATACAAATAGAAACTTTCAAGGTTTGAGTCAAGAAAATGTATTAATAAATAGTTCCATTGTAATGACATTGAACAAAGCTTGCAGATGCTCCTGTAGCTGCTGTACGGTAAGATTAAAGTAACCCCCAACTTCACACCTGAAACCGCACATCAGCACTGCACAAAACTGAATCCAGTTTTCTATTTACCGGTGCAGAAAACCTGTCACATGTCCTGACCATAACATCTGTCTCAAAGTTCAGTGACACAAAAGAAAACGTGACAAAACGACATGTTTGGTAATGGAATCTTAAGGCTAAGATAATCATAAAATATATTTACTAAGCTTCCTACGTTTAAGAGGTGTTCCCTAAACACACTGTAGCATGTTAAGTTTGAAGTTAAGTTACGATTAAGTTAAGTTACGATTACATTTGTCCTAACAAAACACAAAAAAACTGACTGCAGCACTGTGATAGAGGAAGTGTCAAAGTAAAGGATAGTTGGCTACACCTATGATATCATATTAATGTCTTTTGGCTAAAATACCACATTTCCTGATGTTCTGTTTTAATCCCAGGGGGCATTTGTCAGCTGCAGGTGTTATATGCATATTCTTTCATAGACAATTTCCATTTGCTTATGCATGCTGCAGAAACAGTGACATATTTATGAAACTTATAAGAGCATCACTGCTTGATTCAAGGTTTAATCTGTGCTTAAGGACAACATATGCCAGCAAGCAGGAGCTACGACCAAAGTGGATTTTCTTAAACCTACTTTCACCCAGTAAATCTTCAGATATACTCCGAAACGGATGCATACATGGACAGCTGCGGTCCCCACGGACGTGTGGTAGTTCTGTTATACTGTCTGTCTACTTGGAGGACACGTTGCACACATGCAAACCAACGCGGTCACAGTCCATCCCGCACTTGCAGACGCGGAAAGTATAAATTTGGCTTAATGTGTATCATAAGGCAGCAAGCTGAAAACTCTGTTGCCTGAACAGGGAGATCATTTTTGTATAATTAGTGTATAGAACATTTATGTTGCAACTAAAATGAATATTTGTTTTACGTTCTATTTTAGAATCCTTTAAAGAGGACATGAAACTTGTGGCGGCACTTGCAGTGGCCAAATGTATTAGAAAAACCACCCTGCATAAAATCTGATTTAATATTTAATATGACCAATTTATTTTCGTAATTTCTACCAAGCGATCTAGCTAGCGAGCCGCCATGTTGGAGAGATGCCATTGCATATGTAACGAGGTTGGTTAGCCTCTGTTCGCCTCCAGCGGTGGACGGTCAGACCGTCAACATTTTGGGTTAAAAAAAGATATTTAAAAGATATATTAAAAGAAGATATTGTTCCAAAAATATGTTATTGTGTCTTACGTTGGTTCGTGATTGCTATGATATTTTTTTAATTTGCCACCAGCCATTGTGTGATGCCTTTTTGGCTATTAATATGGAAAAAATTTCCCACCGTTATGATAACATAACAGATAACATATGAAGATGCAACGAGAGAAATTTTCAAAAGAAGAAATCCTAAAACAGGAGAAGGAACGCAGGAAAAGCTTAAAGACCCTACAGAAACCAGACCACCTATAGGCAAAACCCTGGAGCTGTGAGCGCTCAGTAAATACCAGATGAACTTATCAGCATTAGTATCAACAGCTGGATGGTAAGAGGGCACTGTTGTAATGTTGTATGGTCAAAAATGGAACTTTGAAAAGGTGGCGATAAAGAGAGAGAAGAAAGTGGTACAAGCAGGAGGTAGGGGGAGCGAACTTGTGGGAAGCAGACGAATGATGCCCCTTTATGTAATCACAGTGGAATTCTACTAATTGATTTTAAAGGTCCCATATTGTAAAAAGTGAGACTTTCATGTCTTTTATATTATAAAGAAGGTTTAAGTGCTGTATAAATACAGTGAAAGTATCAAAATACTCAATCCATGCAGAAATACACACAGCCTGTATTCAGAAACTGTGCGTTTGAAACAAGCCGTAAGGATTTCTGTCCATTTGTGATGTCACAAATCTACAATATTTAGACCGTTTCACAGTTTTAAACGTAAACATTCTAAATGTATCCCGGTTTATTTCCTGTTGCAGTGTACAGTATGAGAATGACATCAGCTGACAGCATGTAAACATGCTGTCAGCTGATGTTGCTGTTTCCTAGCAACGTAATTCCGTTGACATTCCGTTGAAATGCGCTAAAACGGAGCGTTTCAGGCAGAGCGTGAATACAGGTATATTCAGACAGACAGTATGAGAAAAATAATGTGATTTTTGAACATTAAAGCATGTAAACATGTTCTAGTAGAAACCCAAAATACAAACATGAACCTGAAAATGAGCACGATATGGGACCTTTAAGGCCCCGACACACCAAGCTGACAGTCAGCTGTCAGCCAGTTTCGGGCCGTCGCTTAGCGTCTTGTTGGCCTGGTTTTTGCGGTGTGTCCCATTAACTGCTGGCTCTAGTCTGACCGTGTCGGATGTTTCGCGGCCGATTCGACATGTTGAATCGCAGTCTGTGAGAGAAATCACTCTGATTGGCTGTTCAGCTTAAATGAATCAGTGCACGAGAAGAGCAACGGAAGTGAGGAAAAGCAAGCCAACGAGTAAAGTCAAGAGGACACGCACATACAGAAGGCTCTTCTCATTGTTTTCATCCATCGAGAATGAAGCTGAGTGGTGATGGAGAGCGGTGTGAAAATGGTCGGCAGACGCCGCTTTGTTTCATGTACGTATCATAACAACAGCCTGTATATCCGCCGTCCTCCGTTTTTGAATGACGAATACAGACTACCGCCACCTGCTGGTTATTTCCTCTCTGCAGACGCAGAACATATGTGGTAGTTGGCCAGTGGATGTAGTCTTTTTTTTGGCTAAGACACAGGCGACGTGAGGCGACGTGAGGCGACGCAATGCGAGGCGATGTGAGGCCGCAAGTTCTTTGATGTTGCTTTGGTGTGTCTGGGCCTTTATAGGTCAGTTACAGAGCCACTTGGAACTGTACCCTGCACCTCCATCCCACACTAACTGACCCGCTCAGCCATAGCTGGATAAATGATTGTGACGGGGGAGGAGGGGGAGGAGTGGGGAGGCGTAGTCCTTCTCCTCTCAGGGATTAGTGGAAGCTTCTTGGGCCATTTGCATGTGAATGGATCCTGGAGCTGCTTTTAGCCACCAACAGCCCCCTCTCTCCCTCTCTCTCTCTCTCTGTCCTTGTCCCTCACTCTTTCTCCACTCCCCACACTGCTCCTGGCATCAGGGTAGAACCAGAGAGAGGCGGTAAGAGAGAGGGAAAGAAATATTGACAGAGAGTGCAGGACCATCACGGCTGTGGTGGACAAACTTTGCAGAAAGAGGAGTTTAGAAAGCAGAGACAGTTCTTCCATCCCTCCACTGCCAACCAGGGAGTCATACAACTGGCTTTTGTGAATGAGAGAAGGTAGGATTTTTTTGTGTGTGTGTGTGTGTGTTTCTCATCCCCCCATGGATATCGGTGGGGTACGCTCAGTCTCCTGGCTAACAATGAAAGCTGACGGGACTGGTGCACTTTGGCGGTCAGGATGGGGGTGGGAGCGTTGTTAGGCCTCGGCCAGCTACTAACTAACTAACTGTTGAATCAATCGGATCCTAAACAGCAGCGAGGTTGCTTCAAACTGAAGAGCACTGTGGCTCGCAAGACTCACAAAGTGCTGCAACTTCTGCTTCGTTGACAAGGTGGTTAGGTTTTAAAACACAAACTGAATGCTGTAGTGTCTGCATGAATACCAAGCACATTTCCATTTCACTCACTTTTCCATATACCACTCTTTGTTCCATATGTCACAAAACTGTATACTAACTTTTTTTTATTCATTTATTTATCTATACTGTCTATCAAGCAGAACTGCTGTTATTTCCAGACTCTCACTTTATTTCCCCATATATAATTCCCCAAATATTATAAATAAGGTGTAACTAACAATTAGTTTCATTTTGCAGATTTCTTTCTTTATTAATCAAGTAATAATAATGTGGGTTATAAAACATCAGAAACTGTGAAAATGACCATTACATTTACCTAGAATCTGAAGTGATGACATCTCAATATTCAGTTTACTAATTGTAAGATCAGGAGAAACATTGTCAACTCACAATGAAAAAAAAAAAAATGACTTGATTCATTGATTTTCAAATTATTTGCAGATTAATTTTCTGTTACGGCCGACAGCACAACACTCCAGGTGCAATGACTTTCAGTTTGACCACTGCCTTCCACAGATAACAGCAATTCATTTCATTTGTTGAGTAAAATATCATTATAAAAGAAAAAAACTCTCTTAACTATAACTCTGTAACTGTAACTCTTTCTATTCATGGATACATTAGACCAATATAGACCACAAACTAATATTAAAATTGATAAAACATGAAGAAACAGGAATCAGGTTGTTCACCAAATCCACGTCCTTTAAGAGAGACGTCATTGTACACTGTAGTTCTGTGACTCGCATGTTGTCAACAATTCATGTAACCCTTATATGGGAGGCAATGATTGTGTGCCTCTTATGTGTTTTATAACACAAATTATCAGCCAATATTCTTCTTTTGATCATTAAGATGATTGTTGATCACTTTGATATTATAGTCAAATTTATTTCACATTTTATCTTTTAATTATCTGATGAAAATCCTGATTGTGGTCATTAGTGATGCGCCGGTCAGTCGGTCGGTCACACCCACCGACCCGTTATGAGAGCCAACATGCAATGTGTATGTGTGTGTGTGTGTGTGTTTGAGACAGACAGATGGGAAGAGAAGGTGAAAGGTGACGACAATAAAGAGAGATTTTCGTAAAGTTTTTATTTTTTAAACTACATTTTAGTCTCGTCTTTTTTCATATTGATATCGTCGCAGTTAGTGTTTAATGACGTCGGTGCCGTCTCGTCATCGTCTCATCTTACTCATAGTTTTAATTAACGGAATGAACGCTGGCTGGGACAGTGCCGCGCTGTGCTACAGCTCACTACGGCGTAAAGTTGAGAGAAGCTCATCTTTATGCAAATGTCCTCTGCGACAACCGGATCGTTCATTCACAGCTCACCTACTCCTGTCACTTTTCTTGTGTACAAGAAAAAAAAAACCTGAATGAAAACCTGTACAGTCCATCGCATCTCTAGACTTGTTGGGCGACACGTTGTACAAAATAATTAGTTTCAAATATAATTTTAAGCGGAATGTGATTAAAAAAGTTTGGGGCCTTATAGTAAAGAGACACCTAAGCTGTCATGGTCTGTCATTGGCAAGACCTGAGTGAGTTTGGCTTGGGCACGTCATGGGAGGGAGTCTGACAGGAGCAGAATGACAGGATGTAATCAGCCATCCTCATCTGCCACGTTCACACTCTCACTCTTTTTCCAGCAATGTCATTGTGGCTTTAAATCTTGATTTTTAAATAGGGATGGATTCTCTATCAGAGTCGGAGGATAGTGTTGGTCAATTTAAATCTGGTGTACTATCAAATCAATAGTCAAGGTATTAATCACAATCACCCTGCTGATCCCTTCCCAGTGTGGTGTGATGATAGATGACACTGTGCCTTTACACCATTTGGTAAACGCAAACAGTTTGTTTTCGAGAGGACAATCACTTTATCAGCCCAAATGTTTCAACATGTGATGGCCGATGGCCTCCCCCCTATTCATGAGAGCATTAACACCTCTAAAGGACAGAGTGGGCGAGGCCGCTGCTGCTGCTTGGTGCTAGAGGTGAACTGCTTCTTTTGTCATCATCTGATCTTTGTCATGATGACGTTGGGGAAACATTGAGAGCTACAGGTTTAAACATGTTATGTTGTCAGGTTACAACATTTGTCCCCTGTGTTATCGGATGTAGTATGCTGATTTGAAGTGTAGTTCTGTGTGGATCAGTGCAAAAACCTTCTAATTAACAATCAATGTTGTTGACACCTTCGGGGAAATTGGAATCGTTGGAACTGCAAATGTTAAAAGAAACAGAATAAGACTTAAGGTGCAGTGTTCTTCATCAGAAGTGCTTGTCGGATGGTTGAGCAGCTCCACTTGAGGTCCGATCTCACTTCCCCGCTCTATATGCAAATAAATACGTAGTAAACACACGGCTGATACAGCAGACATTGTGACGTTACAGGAATGTCAGTAGTAATATCCTACATATTCGTGAATTCAGGTACATTTTATTAATATAAAAATATAAGGTTATTATACCCCCCGCAACAACATAGTCAGGGGGCATATAGTGCTCTGCGTGTCCGTCCTTCTGTCCGTCCATCCGTCCGTTCACATGTCACACTTTCGTTTCCGGAGCAGAACTCAAAAACTATTTAACTTAGAACTTCAAATTGGGTATGATGGATAACAGTGTGGTCTAGTTGTGCCTTTTTGAGGGTTAGAAGTCCAGGGTGCCCAACATTTTTGAAATTTTTCCAAAAAATTCTGAACCTTTGGCCCTACTTTAAGGCGGGGATATGTGAGCCATTCTCACTTTTGCCTTGTTATACTGGCGGTCCCCACGGACTTCCGTGCTGCAGAAACCACTGCTTTTGCCAGGCAACAGCAGCGTGCAGAGCTTCAGAGAGCTGGGGACGATAGAGAGAGCAGAGCACTGGAACAAAAACACAGACAGTAGGATAATAATGCACTCCCCGCGCACTCCTTAGTCTGTAGATATGTAGCCTATATAGAAAAAATATATTTTACTAAATTACAGACAGGATACAGTCGTGCAGAAGCCGTTTCCATGCTGCAAGGCGTCTGCCCGTCTATTCACATGAGCACAGTGATCCTGCAGATCGCAGAAAGTCTAGAAGAGACGCAGCTGACAAGCAGCCGAGCTGAGACACGCGGACTGTCTGGCTGCTCTAACCTGTTAACACGAATGCCGAAATAAAAAACAACAGGTAACGCAGCCGCCACGCACTCCTGACGTTCCCAGTGTGGACGAGGCTTTAGGCCTCTACTTCCATGGTGCTATGTGCTGGCAGAGAGACAGGTGGTGGTAGCTGGCTGTAACCAGACTGGAAAGGTGGAGCTAATTAAAGTGCCAGCAGACAAGTTTGCTTTAACTCATCATTATGAAACCAATGTTGATTGCACAATGTAATGGCCACAGAATAATGACACCATAAGCATTTAGATCGGTTCCCCTATAAGCCTCGCTTTCACTCTACAGTTCTGTTAGCCACTGGGTCGCGATCTCCTGGGAAAATGAAGGCTCCATTTACGGCCCAAAGGAAGAGGACAGCGCTTTTATATTATTGAGTGGGGGTGTAACAACATAACCGCAATGTCTCCGGTTCAATTCCAGCTGTGGTTCTGTGTTGTAAATCATACTCTCCTCTTCTCAACACATAAAGTATTCAGCATGAAAAACAAAAACAAAAGCTGTATCAAAAAGTACTGAAACATTAAAAAAAGCTGGAGCACTAGTTGACTTTATTATTTAAGGCCCTGTATGTTATTCCTATAATATCGCTATAGAGACTTAACAAATATACAATAACATACTTAAATACATACATACATTTCAATAATATTCACCGTGACTGATTTTTAATTACCCTAGTATTGCAAACCAGATGATATAAAAGTGAAATCGGTACTCGTCAGAGCAGGAGGAGGTAAGGTGGTGTGTATTCTCACTTAGTCTCTCCTTGGTCCTTGACATTACCCACAACATTACAAACTTCTACATGTTTGTGATAAAGCCTGCACTACTGTTCTAACACATCACTGCTATGTGTGTATTTAAAGATGTGGAAAAATACTGAAAAAGCCTCCTTCTGTCTTTTCTTGCAATTCATTAGTGTTTTGGCTGCCCTGAGCAAACGCTGCCTGGTGTTCTAACGGTCTCTTCCTCTGTGGTTGGACACACTGTTTGCTTTTCACATGCAGTCTCCAGTCACCACAATCTCCATGGGTTACTTTGTCTTCTACATGTCTCTGTGTGTCTCCATGTCTTTACAGTCACATATTGAGCCACATGCTGATCAATTACCAACAAATTAGCCAAACTATCGTACCACATCCTTTCATGGAGTGATTTTTTTTCATGACATTTAGTGTACAATGATATACATTTTAGGAAAAGTACTTCTTTCAGAGACACAAATGAATGAGGGGAGGAGTAAAACAGAACTATAACTGGATATTTATAATATTTAAAACGGCCAATTTATATTAGATAAACAGAATTTGTTTCGAATACTACTGCAACTACTGTGTTTTTTCTCTGTGTGCATTTTAATTAATTACAGGATAAACTGCAGCAAATTATGGTAACACTTCATTTTACAGGTCCGCAAATTTCATGGTAATAATTAGCAAGTAACCTATTCGAAATTTACCTCAAAATTTAGCGAAAATGACTATTATTATTATAAACATTATTTAATAATTATATTCCGCTATTTTCCAATAGCTAGTAATTTATTCAATACATTTCCAGGAAAAGAATTCAAAGTTAATTGATATGATTTACTTCCATGTCTGCTGGTAAATAAATGATAATTAGCAAACTAATAACATCTTTGAATTTTCTTAAAAAACTCCCTGAATCATGACATTAGCTACCAGATTACATCTGCGTAGACGATAAATCACACAATGGTGGCCGATGAAGAGCAACGCACAGCTGCTTCTCAGGCCTAAGGGCCCTATTTTAACCATTATATGCTATTTTAGCATATCATTATTAAATCATGTTTATAATAAAGTCATTTTTTATCAATTTTGAGGTAAATATTGGGGTAATTTGGCAGCAATTCCAAGGAAATTTCAAATAGGTTACTTGCTAATTATCACCTAATTACCATGCAATTTGCTAACCTGTAAAATTAAGTGTTACCCAAATTATAACTGGTGACATATATGTGTATTAGAATTCATCAAGGTATTCAGCCGATGAACTTAATGTTTCTCCCATTTTGCCTCAGAGTGTGTGATACAGGTCCATGTAAAGGGGACTCACAAGAGGCACATTCATCAAACTAAAAGGGCACTCGGAGAACGTAGACCTCCTACAGGGCCATTTCCACAAAGGAAAAATAATGTGTGTATCCGCCCCGTGATTTGGATCCGCTCCATAGTTTAAGCCCGTGCTACACCCTCCCACCAAGTTTCACGAAAATCGGGCCGGTAGTTTTCCTGTATTCCTGCTGACAAACAGACCAACAAACCCAACAAAACGAAAACATAACCTTCTTGGCGGAGATAATAATGGTCAAAATATATGTAGTAGAGGCTGAGATAGTTTGACTTTTAATCCCTGGAGGTGAAGCTCCAAAAACACATCCTACATTTCCCATAATGCAACCAACCGCATAATTTTGTTAGACTCTCTCTGCCTGGTAGCAAGACTCGGTCCAAACCGAGTATATGGCTGGACCGTGTATGGTCAGTCTCTGAATTTGTGGCTAAATTGTTACACAAATAGTCAGTGGTCATGTCTATAATGTTAAGTCTAGTGGCACATGACCATCAGGTCCCGGCGAGGACAGGAGGGACGCGCTGCTCCACTCAACCAAAGAGTATAGAAGCAAAGAAACTCTGGTGTTTTTTGGACAACAGCCGCTCCCGCCATTTTGGACTGAAAACGCTTAATGTATTTATAATATTTTATTGTTCAGCCATTTTGGTAGAATATGACGATAGAATAGAAATAATTTTATTTTACATTTGTACGGCACTTTTTAGGCGGACGTTTTACGGACGTCCGGTGGTCGCTTTCAGTCCAAAATGGTGGATGCGTAGCTTTGCTGCTGGGCGCAGATGTTGCAATGGAACGAACAATTGACTTTCACTTCTTGGCAATATACGTTCTTTGACTCAACTGGCTGTTCAAGCAGTGGCGTACCCAATCATGGAGGGCACCTGATTGGTCCCTGGTTCTCTGCTCGCCATTGCAAACAGGAAACAACATGGCGGCCTGATTAACTTTCTGTTATTCCGTCTAAACAATCCACCAAAATCTATGTCTGAAAACATTTTATGCGAGAAATAGGCTACGCCATTGCTGACTCTCGTTTCATTTTAGAACTAGATCGCCTAGTTTGACAGCTTGGGTCCAAGTTTCATTAGCTGGACACGTTGTGCTGAACCTGCTGATTTGCATAAAGGACTGTCCTCGGCCTTTTCATTTTGAAAGCACAATGGCCAATGAGGAAACTCTGCTTTTGTAGGGCTTTCCCTCTGCGGTCTAGCCAAAAAACGATACAAGATTCGTTAAAACCTCATTATTTACATTTCCATCTGTGCTTTATTCATATTAATTTGAATAGTAAAACACTTCCTGCTTTAGTAGAGTGTACATTTGATTGAACTCTGCTCTTCTCTGTCCTGACTCATGGGGATTAGTTCTGTTCCAATGGTTGTACAGTTGGATATTTATAGCTGATTAAATTATGTGGACTAACACCAACCAACAGCCCGTGTGTGTGTGTGTGTGTGTGTGTGTGTGCGCTGTGACAGTAAGGCCCAGTAAAATGGTACAGCACGTCGAGTCATGCAGGAACACACACAAACATGATTTGGTCATGCTGGTTTCAGACGGCTGTGTCGTAATTTCATTTGAGAGAATTTGTCCATACAAGCACACACACGCACACAAAGACACACAAACACACACAGCTACGAGTTCTCAGGGGGATTGCCAGTGCCATCCAATCCTCTTACAGCACAGACCAGACACACACACACACACAGATAAGAGAAGGATATACTTCAGTTACATATAGGTCAACTAAGTCCTACAATGAGTGTATGCATGTGTGTGTGTGCGTGTGTGTGCGCGTGTGCGTGTGCGTGTGTGTGTGTGTGTGTGTGTGTGTGTGTGTGTGTGAACATGCTTGCGTTAGCCTTGGAGAACCATATATTATGTAGTTCCTTGTCACCTGTGGATGAGCATGTGTGTGATTGTTTTACCCCATGTGTCTTTTTTACCATCCTTTCAGACAGCCAAGTGTTCTTCTACAGCTGAACACACTATTTTGTTCAATGTTTTAATGGAAACTTTTATTTCCATCTAATCAGTCACATGTTATATCTTGTTGTCTCAGCTGTACACAAATAGGAACTGTAAAAAATGACAAGTTGTGATTTATGTGCTGGACCTATTTCTTGACAATCTCTCTGGCTGTAGCAGAGGTTGCCAGATACGCACAGTTGTTTTGGTACCTGGCGTGATGCTATCTGACGCGTGTTGAAGCGTTTGGACTATTATTATAATTCATTAACATACAAAACATACAATTAATCTGCTCTCTTCGAAGCCACTAGACTCCAGTCAGACAACGGTCATTTCACCTCGCTGATCATCAAAAACACACTTCATTCATTCAAACTCGACAGAAACATAATAAAACTCATCAAAACTGTCTTTTGTTAGTCATTCCACTGTTCCAACAATCACAGTTTGAAAGCCAGACTGAATACGTAACAGATATTAAAAAAAAAAGTAGTTATCACCGTAGCATTCTCACTGTCTACTTACCCTGCTTCTGGTGGTGGCCAGCGAGTCCATGACGTCGAACGTGACACACCAGAAAAAAAAATTGAAAACAGAAAGACCTACTCGTCTACTGGCAATTGGAAAGGAGTCTATCGGCTACTTTTAAACAGGCTGTTTTAAAGGTCCCATATTATAAAAAAGTGTTTTTTTTTCATTTTTTTTATTATAAAGCAGGCTTAAGTTCCATATAAATACTGTGAAAGTATCGAAACGCTCAATCCACAGGGAAATACACACAGCCTGTATTCAGAAACTCTGCATTTGAAACAAGCTGTCAGGATTTCTGTCCATTTGTGATGTCACAAATATACAATATTTAGACCCTTGACACAGTTTTAAACATAAACATTCTAAATGTGTCCCAGTTTATTCCTGGTTGCAGTGTATGTGAATGACATCAGCTGACAGGAAGTACACATGGACCCAAACTGTTGCCTAGCAACGCAATTCTGTTGCAATTCCGTCAAAATGCGCTAAAACAGAGCATTTAAGACAGACGGTAAATACAGGTATATTCAGGCAGACAGTATGAGGAAAATACTTTTTTTTAACATTACAGTGTGTAAACATGTTCTTGTAGAAACACAAAATACAAGTATGAACCTGAAAATTAGCATAATATGGGACCTTTAAAAACCTGCATTTACGCACTCATTTTGGTGGGAAAAGGGTATTGCAGTGTTTCTCTGTATATTTAGTATTAACCAGTAGTAGCTACATGTTGGATGTTCGGTGAAACACAGAACACCCACAGTACACAGAGCTATACGGACCATGTACCAGAGACAATGCATGCTCTGGTGCACACGCATATGTCAGAATCGCCACCCACGTGTGTGTGTGTTTTGACCAACAACATAGTGATCACTTTAGTCACAGTTTAGTGACTACAGACCCACTTTCCAAAAGGCCAGTGACCTAGTGAAACTCCGAGCATCCTCCAGACCGACAACAGCTGTTACATATATATATCATAGACTGTATATGAAGAATGACGACATGACATGACAGCTCCCCAAAAGTGAAGCCAAGGTATGGCTGCAGTATGGATCATAAACCCCGCCCCCTTCGTGCTAGCAGATGGAACATGGGCCAAACAAAAAATCAAAGTGCACATCAAATAAATTTTTTCCCCAAGGATGGTCTCTGTCATTTTAGGTAGTTCTGATCAGGTGTTCATTTTTCTGAAAAGTTTGGTTTTAATTAGTTAGCAGTTTAAAACTGAGTATTGAGAGGAACAAGTTAGCTTTGTGTCAGTGTCTGGTCAATTAGAAATATTGAGGTGTGGGGGATTCTTATGATAGTCTAGTGTCCTGTCCAGGGTGTACCCCGCCTTCGCCTAATGTCAGCTGGGATCGGCTCCAGTCCCCCTGGGACCCTCAGTATGATAAGCGGTTTAATGGATGGATGGGGGGGGAATAATTCACATATTGTTTGGGGGTATGAACCCCACCCTACAGCGATTAGCACCTGTACAGCACATTACCCCACATATTGCCAAGCAGGTGAAATATAGAGTGATATTGTGCTTTTAGCTGACGTGTGTCGCCTCACTAGTTTTGACCGATGCTCGTTCATGTCTATGTAGAGCGAGCACGAGCGCGAGCAACACGACGCTGACTTTTGTTGACTTAACGGCCACAGGTGTCGCTGTTAACAAGCAATTTCTGATTCTTACATAGAGTCCCTTTAAATAGAGCACTATTTCAATTGTAAAATGTAAGATACCGATTATTGTTGAGAATGCAAAGTATCAGCAGCCACAATCCAAAAATACTAGCATGAACCTTCAGAAAGCCAAAACAGTGAAAACTGTGTCTGAACTTCACCTCTTTCTTTACCCACAGAAACTGCTGGAGAGCTGGAGACGGACCCACTTAGCCCAATGGAGGAGAGAGAGGAGAAGGGGAGGGGCATCATGGGACAAGAGCAAGAAGATGAGGCCAAGTGCCAAGCACAACCAGCCAGCATGAACACCCAGATTCCCATGACAGAAAAACAGGAGAACTTTGTGGAGGTTTGTACAGAGACGGAGGAGAAGGGGAAGGAGAAGGGAATGGCGGATAGAGAAATGAAGAAAGAGATGGAGATGGAGGTGGAGATGGAGGTGGAGATGGAGCTGGAGGCAGAAGTGAAGGTGGAGCTGCGCCAGACTGTGCCAGGCCTGCAGATGAGCTTCATCCGAGGCACTGACCTGTTTGGCTACGTGGGCATCGAGGCGGTGCTGGACCAGATGAGGCGCAAGACCATGAAGGCCGGCCTTGAGTTCAACATCATGGTGGTTGGTGAGTTACATCATCATTGTGCTAAGCACACTAAACTGATGACATGTGCACATACTACAATTTCTACAACTTACCAGACGCTTTTGTGCAAAGCAACGTACATCTGAGAGTTTGTACAAGGATCTAGATAGGAGGGAACAACGTGAGTAAGTGCCAACAACGGCCTCAATTCCAATTGTCTGCTGCGTCGCGTGGCGGCTGCGCCGCGTGGCGACTGTCACGTGGCGGCTGAGTTTGCCTTTCATAATGGCCATTTCACAGATATGTGGGACATGTTTTGAATGTGCAGGATGTTTTGAACCTGAGCAGTAATCTTGCTGAAACACATGAGCTATTAAAGTCCAGGGGTTTAGAAATGAATTCAAATGAATGAATGTATCTTTGATGTGAATAGGTGCCACATGCACATTTAAAGAGGGTACTTCCCCAAACAAAAGACACAAAAGAAGACGGGGGAGTAAATCACACCTATATGGGTGTTAACTCAGCAGAGATGACATAAATATTTGAAAGCTAATACAGAATTCCCGACAGCCTTAATGCATTATATCTCTTTATTTTCAAATGTCACCTGCTGCCTGCATTTTGTGTATTCCTTTAGATAAATAAAGACATTTACACCATAAATTGATGCAAAAGAGGCAAAAATGACTTCATACTAATTCATCAGAATGCAGGAAATGAAGTGTTTGACGCTGAAATGTTCCTAGTGGAAGTGTTTCACCTCTGGCGATTGCATTCACACTTCAAAAATGATAAAAGTGGTGTTCATTTACGAAGATTGTGTTGCTGAACAAAACGTGTCAGTATCATAAACGTGTGTTCACCACAGAGCTTATTTTCTGCAATAATCCAATGGAACAATCCCATTGGCTGTTAGTGGAGGGAACCAGGGCGTTGATAACTTCCTGGTTGGCCTACAAAAATACGTCGTCCCTGCACCACTCTGTCCTACATCTGCAATTGCATGGGGTTTATTTTATTTATTTAACCTTTATTTATGCAGGTAATCTCATTGAGATGCAGGGTCTCATTCTCAAGAGGTTAGAAAATACAGTCTGTGTGCTGTTTGTGTGTGATGGTATGGGGGTTGCTGTGCTCTTCCTCTTTGAGATAATATAGCTTTTCGTATTGGAAGAGGAAGTATGATTCTGTTAGGAGGAAGTGGTTTTGAGCGTTGGGGCTGTCTGCTCTTTCCTGCCACACACACACACACAAGAAGAGATGATATGCTCTTCCCCTGCCGTTTGATTGAAAACAGGAAGTTTACCCTTGATAATTATTTCTAATAATGTATGCTACTTGTTTTTATGCCTTAGAGAGAAGGTCTCTTTATGTGATTCTCGTAACCAATATCTAAATGATAGATTGAATTGAGAATATGTGAACATGAAAAGAGACAGCATGCAACATGCGCCTGTTAAACTTGGAATGAACAATATTCTTTCAATATTCAATACTGTGTAACCTATTTACACGTCCAGCAGACACAGAACAACATCAGCATTCATTTGGACTCGTTTTTGTGTCCACCTGACGAATGAAAGTCCAATATTCACCCTCCTTTTAGCTCTGATTTGGTATCCACCAAGTACTGAGATCCATTTCCATAAAAAAAAATGTTGATTAGAGTTGCTTTGAATATGTCTATTTTGAGAAAAGAAGAATTGTTTTGGTATCAGTGCTGAAACTCAGGTAAAAGTATCAAAAAACTTCAAATAATACCCAGCCCTATGTGGGACACAAGCTTTATTTGGAGGCCAATGTCTGTTTAATTTAAAATATGTGGACTCACTAACAGACAAAAGACATTCAAATTATATGTGTATGTGACTTGGAATAAACATCACAACACATTATTTAAAAAGATGAAGACCCTGAGTCACATAAAAAGTATCTACACAGGGGCTTTAAGAACAACTACATACAACTCTACGTATTGAGTCTTGCTGCCAACTATGAAATGAAATTCATTTTTACCTGTGTCTTTAACAAATTGAGGGGGTTTGGGTGAGTTGTAATGTCTCTCAGCCACCAATCTAACGGGTTTTTATTGTTGTTTTCACATAACAAGACATGGCAGAAATAAATACAACTAGAGATGTTCCCATTCCATTTTTTCCTTTCCGATACCTGAACTCGCATATCGGCCGATGCTACGTACCGATTTGATACCAGTGCGCTAAAAACAAAAACATATATCATTATTTTTATTTTTTTTAACAGTTTAACGGTGTTGAAATTGATGACAATAGTGCCACCCCTCAAAAATAAAGCCTTGCATGTTGTACATGTCGTCGTACTACTGGTGGGGATTTTCCAGTGTAAAATATTGCAAAATTGCTGACATTTTGCTAGCTTTGGCTAATGTTACACTCTCCACTACCACCTGCTCGATTGGTACTGCGCATATCCTACGCATTATACTTCCATCATCAGCTCCGGTGAGTAGATGGAAGTACCTCAGTACTTAGTTGAACTATTTGTGTGTCAGAGTGTCATTATTTTGTACAAACAGCCATGCGTAGCGTAGATGAGCTGATGAATGACGTGATATGGGATCGGTGCATGTACTCACATACTCGCCGATACCCAATGCAACATTTTAGGCTATATCGGATGCCTTTACGATACCGGTATCGTATCGGAACAACTCTAAATACAGCACATTCTTACACACACTTAAGAGAATGGTAACGTCGTTGGTTTTCTGTGTCTGCAGGTCAGAGTGGTTTGGGGAAGTCCACGCTGGTCAACACTCTGTTCAAGTCCAAAGTCAGCCGCAAGTCCTGCACGCCCAACTACGAGGAGAAGATCTCCAAAACAGTCAAACTGCATTCAGTCAGTCACGGTGAGTCCACACACATACACACACACACACACACACACACACACACACACACACAGGGAATGTGTTATGATTCCTGAGGCTCCCGAAGGCGTGACGTGACCTCCTTGTCTGTCAATATCAATAAGTGGGTTTTTTCCTTTATGGCTTTATAGGACGATAGATGTGTGTGTGTGTGTGTGTGTGTGTGTGTGTGTGTGTTTCTGTACTCGCTGTCTTCCTCTTTCTTTGCTACAACTGCTTACATTTGTTCAGGCCAGTGTGAAGAGGTTATGACTAATGATGTAATAGGAGGCAGCGCTCACATCCTACTTTCATATCACTTTTCATTTCACTTGTTGTCTCTTGACCAGGAACCAGAGCCTGGGCTGTGACGGCTTCCAAAAACAACATTTTCTAGTTTGGAAAGGAGTTGCATATCTGTTCTCAGATGAATCCAGAATAAATGTATTTCACAGTGTGCATATCCCATCTGTACTACTGAGCCAATCAGAGGCAGAATAGGGCGTGTCATGCCATCGCTATAGAAGTATTCATAATATCGCATGTTTTCAGGTTGTCCATCCATCCGTCCGTCCGTCCGTCCGTCCGTCCGTCTATCCTTCCATTCCATTCTCGTGAACGTGATATCTCAGAAACGCCTGGAGGGAATTTCTTCAAATTTGTTACAAACATCCACTTGGACTCAAGGATGAACAGATTAGATTTTGGTGGTCAAAGGTCAAAGGTCACTGTGACCTCACAAAACACGTTTCCTGCCATTAGTCAAGAATTCATATGATAACTAGAATGGCACTCGGAGAGCGCAGACCTCCACCAAGGTGCCTGACTTTAACAAGAGATCACAGCTCCCAGCTGGCGGTACCGTGAGGTGGTCGGCTTGTTATTAACACGGTGTGTTTCCGTGTAACGTATCGGCGGATGCCTCTCTCATTCAGCAGTCTTGTTATGTCTGTATAACGTTACACTACATTGTCTCTCATCCCGTCAGCTACCGCTTTTTTCTATCTCACCGCGGACGGCCAGCAGCTCCCGCACACACATCCACACACTTATACTCTGTGGTCTTAATGCTCAGGCTGATCGGAATTCTTGAAAAAATTCCTGAATACGGATCATGATCCGGTTCACCACCAAAATCTAATTGATTGTTCATTGTGCTACACTCCACCCCTCCAAAACATTTCATTCAAATCCATCTCAAACTTTTGGAGTAGTCCTGTTAACAGACAGACCAACAAACAAACAAACAAACCGACGCCGGTGAAAATATAACCTCCTTGGCCCAAGTCCTTTGGCCTTGGCCGAGGTAATTATGACAACTTCACACAAATGTCTAACAGGAAAAAATGATAACAGTTTGGACAGACATGGATGTAAACTGCTACTTGACTGGTGGCCGGTCCAGCCACCAGGGAGGCAAAAACACAATTTTCTAGTTTTGTTCAGTGGTGAATCCAGACCTCACTGTGGCCCACAGACAGAAGGTCAGAGGGACCTCCAAAATCATTAGGAAGCACGCTTGCTCTGCACCACAGTGCAGGGAGCATGTTCATGAAATGAAGTGGTGTGATGATCACATAAGGAAGTGAGGCTCACCTCCACTCCACGCTGTCAGAATGAAACTAGATCTTAGATCTGTGCTTCTCTTTAAATGTGTCCCAAGTGAACCAGAGCTGACCTCCAGCTCTTTATTACGGGCCAAACTTCTGCTATATTCTGCCCAGTATATGGTTATTGTCATTAATGGGTTAGTAAATACAATTAGTCTTTACATTTAACACCACTGTTTCAGGGACAAACTGAGAGGCGTTTACAGTCTCATCACCTCTGGCTACCAGTTCTTGTCTGTAAAAATCCTTAGGAAGGAAACTCCCCTGAAGCTTCAAATCTGGAGTTGCACGTCTACAGTTACTGATTCCTCAACATTCCCCAAAACTCAGTCTGAGGCCGTGCTGACATCACTGCCTATAAATCCGATTATGGGAAGTGAAAAGCAGTTGTGACCCTCCAGCAACTGTAAAGCCCATTAGAAACCTAGTAAAAGGTGTGTGTGTGTGTGTGTGTGTGTGTGTGTGTGTGTGTGTGTCTCTCTCTCACTCCTGGCTGTACTGTCCCCCTGCATTGTTGGCAGGGACATCTGAGACTCCTAGGTGGTGCAAGTACACTGAAAAAAGTAATAGAATTCTTTCAAATGCCTGTCCCCAAACACATAACGAATGAACACAACAGATCAATAACAATCAGAAAATGTGTAATTATTATACCCCTGCGGCAACATAGTCGGTCCGACTATATAGTGCTCCGCGTGTCCGTCCGTCCTTCCGTCCGTCCGTCCGTCCATCCTTCCTTCCGTCCATCCGTCCTTCCTTCCGTCCTTCCGTACTATTTATTTTTATATATAACTATTTAACTCAGGAACTTGTGTAGTGTGGTGTAGTTGTTCCTTTTAGGGGTTAGACGTCCAAGGTCCCACATCCCAAAATTAAAAAAATGATGCCCACCCTGGACTTGAGAAAGGTGAGCTAATAACAAGCTACACTGTGTTCAATAGACTAATTCCATTAGTTCCAAAAGGGCAAAACCTTTGGCCCTACTTTAGTAGGTGTCAAGCGGTGAGCGGGGGGGTATGTGAGCCATGCTGACTTTTGCCTTGTTTCATAACAAAACAATATTCTACCTAAATATTGTTTAGGTTGGTACATTATGATGTACCAATAACAACACAATAATCTCTATGTATGATGCCTGTCTGTGTGCAATGCTCGTACGGTTATTAAACATAGTTTAGAGCAGTGGTTCCAAACCTTTTTTCCTTAAGGAATCATTGAGTAAACCTGACAAGCCCTGACTAAGTGACATATGTAATGAATTTTTCATATTATAGCCAATGCGTAACAATAATAGTAGAGAACAACTGATAAACTGTACATTTAACGTAACTAGTGAGCACAAAAATTACAGGAAGTTTGTGTAAAACAAGCGATTTGGATGAATTTTCAACAGGTTATTTCCTGTGAACATGGCATCAGAGATGAGTTTTCCTGTTAATTTTAAGAATGATGTATTTTTTATTTCATCAATCTTACATAATTAATAGGCTTCTTTTTTTGGACAAATTCAGTGTGTGCCTCTCCCTGAGCCTTGGCCTTTGTTCTATCAGCTCTTTGGTTGTTTTCTAATGCAGGACGAGACTGTTCTGCAGCGAGGGAAGGCTCTGTGAATATAGCTTGTGTTCAGGTCTTCACCGTGTCCTCATCCTGTTTAAGATCTTAAATAATAAACCAAACTTTAAAAATAACTATTTCATTTCGTTTTCTTCACAGAAATGAATGAAATGCTGACATATAGGCCAACTGTATATTTTTTAAAAAGTTTGTCTTACATCTCTTAAAATCAAGAAGGCCTCGCGACCCCCCCATGAAGCTTGGGTGACATCTAGTGGGGGTCGGGATCCAGTGGTTTAGAGAATGTCACATTTTTCCATTCTGGCTGTTCATAAAAAATAAAGGCACTCTGACACGCAAATATCCAAGGTGCTTCAACTAAGTACTGAGTTAAGAATCGGAATACTTCTGAATACTTTTTTTTCTTTTTCATAAACTAAAAATTCTACAATCCTGTTTTGGCTTTGTCATTATGGGATATTGAGTGTAGATAGATAAGGGTAAAAATGAATTGAAACGATTTCAGCATAAGGCTGCAACATAACAAAACCTGTACACAGTATAAACTCCACTCATTGTTCCAAATGTTCCAAATTGTCACTATGGCACACTGTACATATGTTGATTGTGATGCAGGGCCTGAAATTAACTTTCTTCACTTCCTGCCACTGTGGCAGAAATTTGATCTGCCACTTTTGAAATCTCTGCGCTATATGAAGGAATAACATTTTAGATCATTCATTGTTTGATATATTTTACATTAAAAACATGATATACACGGTAAATTACAGTGTTCAAATTACACCGTAGCCTCTGAGGGAGCCCTATTTTTGGGGGGAGGGAGGTTACTGTACACATTACTGTACTGTAATTGTCGTCTATAGTGGTTATTTGCATAAAAACACACAATCTAAATGATTATGATTATTTCAATATTTGCTTTGATTGAAGGTTTGAATGAAGTTAAACAGGTCATAATTCCCTCTTTAATATCTATTTTATATTGATGTGAAAACATCTCCTTCAAACAACTGGATTTATTCAAGTTGCTTGCCAAAAACTAAATTTTACGAGATTACATTTTTGAACACATCATGATAACGTTGTAATTTACCTTCACCCAATAGTCATTTTTCCTGAGCCGACTTTGAACGTCTCATAATAATAACTCAATGGCACCTCCGTTAACGTTTGTAGCTCCGTTATTTATCCAGTCAGGACAGTGCTGCCCACCGGCTGCTAACAGCTAACATTACTAACTCTCCTCCTGTTGATTTCAACACAGGTTTGTTGTTCACAGTGTCACATTATCAGGGAAAAATAGGGTGCGCCTCCTCAGGTTTAGTAGCGTCATGCTTTTGATGTTTTTTTTCTTTCTCTCAGTCGTGTCTCCGGTCCAAAACAAACTGAAACATGATACAGCCTGCGTATGCGTCATTGTGCAGCGTAACTGTGGAAAAGCATCAATAAGAGGAATCAATAGTCACGTAGGCATGAGATGCCAAGAAAGCAGACTGCTATGGTTCCCCGCCAGTGCCAACAATTTACCCTCATTTGGCGGGTGGTTTCAGACCCTGTTATGATGACATGTACAGTCCATGAGCTACAGTAGTTTAAGTCGTATGATGGCTTAAAGCCCACTGTATGCAGAACTGCTGTACAGCAGCACTCATGTATTTTATACATGAAACGTTTTTTTTCTAGTTAGTTCTTCCTCTCTGGTTCAAGTTGTGCGAACCAGTGGAACCAGTTGCTGTACTGGTCTGTTAACTGGTCCAAGCAGCCACAAAGTGTTACATTATTGCAGGTTAGTGAAAACCTTAACGATCAGGTTCCAGATGTGTGCTCTCATGCTTCCACCCCGGAGGAGATTCCTGTGTGCTTACTCAACAATGGTAATGGACTCAAATGATAGTCTTTACTCGGCTTTCCTCGAGCGTTCACACGCCGCCACACGCGTACAAGTTTCATTGACTCGGTGGAGGGTATCACTTTGATCTCATCGTCACACCTTTGTCTCATTATGCTTACAAGGATTTACCATTTCCGTGGCCATGACTCAACTTTAAACCAGTCTCAGTGCTAAACCTGAATTCCAATCACAGACACACATCCTAGAATGGATTGGAAACCACAATAGGTGTTTATATTAGGGACTTTTGGAGCTGGTGCTGCTCGCTACTTTCATTGGAAAAGAGTTGGCAACACTGGGCTGAGTTTTTCAGTTGGATCATTTTTTAAAATCTAGTGTCCTCCTGCTAGTTTCTCAAGATTACCAATCCGAGCTTTAAATAAAAGACCAGCTTTCTTTAAAATCAGTGTATGTAATATAGTGTCTCTGCTGCGTTTTTCATTGGGAACCTTTTTTTTGTAAATTCCCTTTTAAAGGGACTGTTTGTAACTTCTTACATGTATAAATCATTGCGGGTCGGTGTCCCATGCGTGCTCGCGTGTGGCTACGCTGTTCAGATCTCCAACACAAACTACATGGAAGCACCAAAACCGCAAAGTTTTATCTAGTGAAGCCCGTCTTGCAAAACAGTGTAAACTTTTCCTGTTCCAGCCTCGCCAACCGCGGTCAGAAGACACAGGGGAGACCGTAGCTTTGATCTCCAGGGCCGGAATCTCTGCTGTACTCTGCTCCTCTGCCTGCTTGCTTTCACTAACACACAGCGCTCGTTGTCATTTGCTCTCTCGCTTCACCTCTCACGTGCATGAGAGCAAACTACACACTGCGGAAGAGTTAGTGTAGCTCTGAGAATATCTAGTGAATGTACAGTGGACGTTTGTGCAGAAATAAATGCTGCAGCTCCTCCAGACCAACAGAGGTTTCCCGTGTCGTTTCCTGCCTCTGAGTGAATAGACGGGGCTCTGGAGTGAGAACGTTATCGTTTCCGACCAAAACTCCGGTGTCTCCCCTGTTCCCTCCGGCCGTGGTCAGGAGGCTGAAGCAGGAAACACAGTATCAGCATTGATTCATGGAGAGACCTTCATCTGGTCAGCTAACTTTACTGCCAAGCAGCTGAAATATAGAGTGATATTGTGCTTTTAGCTGACGTGTGTTGACTCACTAGTTTTGACCGATGCTCGTTCATGTCTATGTAGAGCGAGCACAAGCACCAGCAACAGGACGCTGACTTTCGTCGCTGTTAAAATTTCTGATTCTTACATAGATTCCCTTTAATGTTGTAAATTGTAACTACTGCACGTGTAACCCCCCCTCCCACTCTGTCCTTCTCTGTCTAGTGATCGAGGAGAAGGGGGTGAGGATGAAGCTGACGGTGGTCGACACTCCAGGATTTGGAGACCAGATCAACAATGAGAACTGGTGAGTGGTAGGAGGGTGGAGAGGAGAACGGACAGACGGATGGAGGCAGAGAAGGAGACGGTGCTTTACTTTCCTTTTTTGTCAAGATTATGACGTCAGTGCAGTCAGAAAGACTTCGCAGAGTGAGACATGTGTTGGCTCTGTACTCCAGAAAACCCAACAAAAGTCATCATATTTATATTTAGTGTCATATACCCAATGAGTGTCTGAATTCTTTGACTGTTTTGGAGGTCTTTTGCATTTAGTTTGGTCTGCAGAAGCGGAACACGTCGTCAGTTGGATTGAGGACTTGGTCACTTACATCACCTTGGTTGTCTTGGCTATATGTTATGGGTTTTTGTCCCGTCCCTGTCCTCAGCAGGACCCCAGGACATTTTGAGCATTAAACTTAATTTCCTGCATTCTGCTGAATTTGTATGCTCCAATTTATGGCATAAATGTCTTTATTTGTGTAAAGGAAAACACAAAATTCAGGAGGCAGGTGAAAATAGAAAAATATAATGGAATACAATGCGGTGAGGCTCTAAATCATTCTGTGTTGCTTTCAAATATTTATTCTCCTGTAGATCAACTATTCTCATTTAATGTTAACTCTGCTGAGTCAACACCCCACCCGTGCTACACCCCACCCATCCAAAAAATTTCATTCAAATCCATTGCGGACTTTTTGAGTAATCCTGCTAACAGACAAACCAACAAACCAACAAACCAATGCTGGTGAAAGCATAACCTCTGTCCCAGGCCTTCAGCTCTGGAGGAGGTAATAATGAAAATATTCCAGTCACTCAGCGTCTCTTCACTGCTGCTCCTCTTTCCAGCTGGGAGCCCATAGTGAAGCACGTCAACGAGCAGTATGAGAAATACCTGAGAGAGGAGCTGCATATAAACCGCAAGAGGAGAATACCAGACAGCCGAGTCCACTGCTGCATCTACTTCCTCCCTGCCACTGGACACAGGTCAGTACCCATTCACTGCTGGGTTCAGCATCACCCTTCTGCACTAACACAAGGCTCAATGATTTTATTTCTTTCCAAAAAAAAAAAAGGCATGTTTCAGTTTCTAGTCTCGGGCACATTAATACATGTTGAATTATAATTAGATCACAGCACTTAATGCATTCATGGGACTCGGTAGTTTTGAATGTACAGACAGATGAAATAGAAGACATTGGCTGGTGAGCTGTAGAGATCTTCAAATGGCTGAAATAACACCCAGATAATAAGTTTGACAAGCTGTGTCCTGCTTGCCACGAACTTCACAATGCACGTCCTATTATCTGCTGCTTTAGCCTATAATTCGGGTTTACTGCTCACCACCAGTGTTGTTAGTTGCTTCAGACACATAATCCTAATTCAGTCAAAGAGAATAAAGATGGATTAATAGTCCAGAGCGGGGAATTAGCATAGAGTTTGCGGGGGTTTCCCTGAAAATCGACTAAACACAGGGCTAAAAGTTGCCAGTGTGAAACGGAGCTAAAGTAATCGGAATTGTTTGAAATTCTAGAACGTAAACGGTAGTTACGTGTTACAACTGACATTTCACCCAGGGCTATTAAAATGCAGTGTGAACCGTAGCATATTGCCCTGGGCTTAGATTAACCTTGGGTTAACAATGTGTGTGGATTTACCTTCCCATTGGATCCGCAAATTTGCTTATTAGGGAATTTCACAGTCATTAGTACACCTTTAAGAAACTTTCAAAAATGTTTTTTGGAAATAGCTCTATGCATCGCCAGGAAATGTATAGCAATTACTACTAATAGACTCGTCAGTAGACTCATGCCTCAAATAAAAAAAAAAAAAATCAGGATTTGTTTTGCTTGGGTTTCAACTTTTGATTACGATGGCGTCCACCTAATGCACTCTCTTACACTTTTACACTGTTACATTTTGTGCCATAGACCTCCCTTGTTGTCCAAACTAACCAGAGATCCGTCTCGATTTCCAGATTACGCCCCATCGATGTTGAGTTCATGAAGAGGTTGGGAAAGATAGTGAGCATCGTACCTGTCATCGCCAAAGCCGACACACTCACCATTGAGGAAAGACAGGAGTTCAAAGAGAGGGTGAGGGAACACGCATACAAACACACGACTAAAGCTTGTTTTCTATAGATCACTGACGTGTCCTCGACATGATGTCCTGAACAAAATCTACACTCCACCACCTGACACCATGCATGTGCTCAGCCCTCACATCTCCTGCCTTAACATATAACCTTCGGTGTAAACCAATCGAGCTGACCCGTTTGACCTGTGTTTAACCTTTGACCTTTTGACAGATAAGGCAAGATTTAACAGCCAACGGGATTCGTGTTTACCCCCAGAAAGAGTACGATGATGATCCAGAAGAACGCGTCCTCAACGACAGGATCAGGGTAACGTCTCCACTCCTGTCATTTAGCCACAGCAAGAATTGACTTTGTCTTCTATTACTCTTCATTCTGCTAGATATACAATTAGATTGTGTGAAAGTTCATCAAAAAATGAAAATCTTAAAGGCACTGTTTGTAACTTCTTATGCTTACACTCGTATAAATCATTGCGGGTCGGTGTTCCATGCGTGCTCGGTGCTTCCGTGCTGTTCCAACACAAACTACATGTAAGCACCAATAACAAAGTACAGTCCAGTGTACAATACCCTCCCTCCCCCAAAAAATAGGGCTCCCCCAGAAGCTACGGTGTAATTCCAACACTGTAATTTACCGTGTATATAATGTTTTTTATGTTAAATACATCAAACATTGAATGATGTCAGATCTAAAATGTTATTCCTTCATTTAGCGCAGAGATTTCAAAAGTGGCAGATAAAAATTTCTGAGTGGCAGACAAAGAAAAATACTCGTCTGCCACAGTGGCAGGAAGTGAAGAAAGTTCATTTCAGACCCTGGATGTGACAGTTGCATTGTAAAATGCAAGCCTTATATAAGCTAATCATGTTTTACTGTGCTGGGTATTACGTCTGCAATCATTTATTCGTAGCGTGCTGATACTGTAGATCTCACGTTATAATAAATGAATGTTCTTCAAATGAGCCTAACTGAGACATGTTCATGTCGTGTGTCCAGGAAAGCATTCCCTTCGCTGTGGTAGGAACGGACAAGGAGCATCAAGTGAATGGAAACAAGGTGCTGGGACGCAAAACAAAGTGGGGAATCATTGAAGGTAAAGCATCAGTTTAACATCAGTGTAACCTCGTTCTCACCTGGTATTACTGTAACATTTACATCCTGCAGTTGCCACGGTGTACAGTGTGATCTAATTTTGGTGATGAATAGGTGTAGCAAAGGCTTGAATGACTATGACAGCTGCCTCTATCCACGACAACAATATGTAATGATGGCATTTCTTCAAATGATATATACACTAGGGCGGTCCTCAACCTAAAACAATTGTTAGTCAACTAACACTCAAATGATTTTGTCGACGAATCGATTAGTTGATTTAAGCCAGTGGTTCTCAGACTATGGTACCATGGTGGTATGGTATGTACCACTGGTGGTACTAGTGCCTCCTCTAGTGGTACGCGGAGGAATCTCTGAAATATTTAAAAAAAAATGAAATTTAAAAACATATAATACTATCAAAACTACTACAATTACTACTACTACAATTGAAATACCTTAACCATGAAATCATTGAAATGGGATCTAAAGGTCCCATATTGTAAAAAGTGAGATTTTCAGGTCTTTTATATTATAAAGCAGGTTTAAGTGCTATATAAATACTGGTAAACTATCAAAACGATAGTATATAATATACGGAGAAATATAGAGAAACTGGGACACATTTAGAATGTTTATGTTTAAAACCGTGTAATGGTCTAAATATTGTAGATTTGTGACATCACAAATGGACAGAAATCCTAACGGCTTGTTACAAACGCAGTTTCTGAATACTGGCTGTGTGTATTTTTCCATGGATTGTGTGTTTTGATACTTTAACAGTATTTATCTAGCACTTAAACCTACTTTATAATATAAAAGACATGAAAATCTCACTTTTTACAATATGGGACCTTTAACAAATTTTGTTCATTCCATGTGTTATCTAGAGTTACATATGAAGATGTCCAGCTGGAGTCTGGTGCCGTTATTGGCACAATCCAAGTTGGTCATTCGGCCATATAAAAAGACACATTTGGATTTGTTATTTTGAAGGATATGTATTGTAATTGCAAATGAAGTATCTATTATACCACATGGGACATTTTGGTAAACAGAATGAAAACACCATCAGTTAAAGTAACAAGCAAGAGCAATAAAACATGATAATGTTATAATTAAAAGTTGAACAACTTAAAGAAAAAACAGCAAAACAGTAAGATGAGGACTGTATTACAGTATGACACCACAGAGGATGCAAATTCACATCATCTTCATTGGGTTTTCACTATTTTAATTGCTGCCAAATTGGATCATATTGTGATATTTAATTAGAAATACAGATACACACATCTCCATTGTAGCCTACCCGTGAAACTGGTCCTATTATTCTTCCAATGAGTTTACTTCTATGTGAATGGCTGCTTTTGAAATGTCAAATGTAAAATAAATCTATTTTTTTTTTTCTCTTTCTACAGTTGAAAATGTGGCACACTGTGAGTTTGCCAACCTGAGAGATTTACTGATCAGGTGAGTTTGACCGTGCTGCTCATCGTTAAAGAAATGGGATACGAGTCATTTGTGAGGACAAATCCAGTTTTCCCTCAGAGCTCATAAGGGAATCCTCATAAGACACAGCTTCTCCTAATTGTTGGAGCATTAAATTAATTTTAGTTACAATGTTTACAAAGATTACAATTAAAGAGTGCATTTTCCTACAATTTGAATGAACTGGCAAGTGGCCATATAGTGTCAATGGGGCGATCCCTGATGACCTTATCAAAAGTAATGCTAGCCCTCCTCTGGACCACACAGCTAATCATGGATTACCCCTTACATAACGTCAAATCTATTATTCTCTATGTGCTGCAGTGTGAGGGAGATAATCCACTGATACAAAACACATTTTACAATGCACCTCCCATCTTTTGTTTTTACCGGGGAATATAGATTACAGTCGAGCAGTGTGGCCTGCACTGTGACTCCTGTTTCCCTGGATTTGTGAACGCGATATTTCAGGAACGCCTGGCTGGAATTTCTTCAAATTTGGCACAGACGTCCACTTAGACTCAAGGATGAACTGATTAGATTTTGGTGGTCAAAGGTCAAGGTTGCTGTGACCTCGCAAAACACACTTGGCCATAAAACTCAAGAATTCATATGGTAATTAGGACAATTTCACACAAATGTCTAACAGGATAAAATGAAGCGAGGACATTTTGGACAGACATGGATGTAAACTGCAGCTTGACCGGTGGGCGGAGGCGTACAAGCGAAAGGCGGTAATTTTTTTTTGCAGATAACGTGGTTCTGCTGACCTCATAGCTCCTCTATAGTGTTCTTAACGTCCGTTGCTAAGTTCGACATCAATACCACCATGATGTGAACACCAAGAGGTGTAGCAGCAGTGTCTAGGGATGTGTTCAGGCACTCTGTTGAGTGTTGGTCATCCAACACAGTATCACATGTAGTTGTATGCTTCAAATGGAAGAAAATAGACTTGAAGCATAAAAATGCTATTTGGGACTCTTTAATGTGATAGCACATGTGAAACCTTTCTGTGGCCTGTGTAGACAGTTGTATTGATTAAAGTAGTACTGTATGTATTGTACGGTTTGGTTATTTCTTGTGATTGCTAGATCAAGCAGTTCCATATCAGAAATGTAAAATGTATCCCTTCCTGTCATGAATTGCATATTGGTCTGATTGATCAGATTAATGAAATGAGTAACAAAATGAATAACAAGTTGTCAATCTCTCTGTTTGTGTTGGTTTTTTTTTTGCAAAGGTCTCACTTGCAGGACCTGAAAGACGTGACACATAACATCCACTACGAGACCTACCGTGTACGACGGCTCAACGAGAGCAACATGGACTTCAGTGAACTGGGACTATCCGCCTGGCCGCTGGAGAACGGAACTGCTGACAAATGCGAATCAGAAAGCCACCTCTGATCCCTCCACATCAGCCTCCTTCTTCCTGCACCTGCCAGTGGAATGCTGATTGCTCCTCGTCCAATCAGAATCAGAGATGTGAAGAGAAAGCTATTTTTTTTTTTTCCCCCCACGTAAAAAAAAAGAGATGGAGAAATTATTGTTTTTTTTTATCGTGTTTACGTTCGAGAAATTATGTTTATGTTGAGTTTTTTACACAATACGTAAGAAATGCGTCAAATATGGATATATGTGAAACTAATGTGAGCTCATATATATTTACTGGAAGGATGGTGACACATACTGGACAGGGAAGAGCAGGCAGCGCAATGAGAGGAAACAGAAGTCTCCCAATGGTGTCTAGGCATCTTGGTTATATCGGCTATATAAATTATACACTCTGTGGACAAAGGTATGTGGACAGTCAAGGCCTTATTCACCCGACATCAGTGTTGGACCTCACTGATGCTCTTGTGTCTGAATTAGTGATGGCAATTACGGCTTTTTGAAGGGAACCTTATGGCTCCGTTCCTTTCGGACAGCCGTTCAAAAGAACAGCTCAGTGTTCTTTTTTCTTTTTTGGGGGGAGGGGGGCAGACATCCCGCCTTTTATCCCCCACGTAACATAATTTCATGTGTGGACTAGGTTTAGCAGCACCAAATTTCTCATATTATTCCGGACATAACGTCAATGATGTAAGCATTACACAAGGTGACGCCACACCTCTGTCTCTCCAACTGTCTGTCTGCTTGTGTGTGTGTGTGTGTGTGTGTGTGTGTGTGTTTCTGCCTTCGTGCAGCGGCGCTTCCGCCTGTCTCCCGGCGCCGCATATCTAAGACAGGCAGTGAAATTTGGGCACGACGATCAAATGAATGACTCTCAAGTACGATTTGGTCCCCTTCGTTCGTACCAAAGAGCCGTTCAAAAGATTCGGGTCGTTCGCGAATGTCACGTCACCGGTATGAATGGGACTAAATCCCTGCAACTAGGTTCCAACGTCTGGTGGAAAGACTGAAACCGGAAGAGTAGAGGCTGTCATAGCGGCACATTAATGCCCATGGAGTCAGCATCACATGATATTTGGGTGAAATGTCCATGTTCAGCAATAGGCCGACAGTGTGTCATTCTTGCTGAAGTCAAACGTGTTCAAATTTGATCCTGAGGAGGAAATTGAAGACCCAGCTGTTTATATGTTAAAAGTTTTTTTTTGCACACACAAGTGTTTAAGATACTTCTTTTTATGAAGCTTGCACACCACATTTAAGTGCCAAAACAAGAGAAAATTGCTCAATTTGTCCATTTGTCTGTGTCTTTCAAAGAGTAACCACACCCAAAAGAATGTTTTGGAGTAATTGATTTCTATTTATTACTCAACACGGAGAGAATGCATCTAGTCATTATGTCATCAGTGGAGGACATAGTAATGCGCTAGTGGAAGTTCACAGTCTTGCTCAGTACTCCACCCAGTGAATCAAATGAGCTGAGTCATTAGTAACACAAGTTATCTGCTCAGTATAAAATCAAATTGCTGAAGGTGTGGTCGTTGACTTTGCAAGATCGTGAGTGAGTCTCATTTTCATATTTCACCGTTAGCCCTGTGATAGTCTGGTGACCTGTCCAGGGTGTACCCCGCCTTCGCCCAATGTCAGCTGGGACCCCTAACGGGATAAGCGGTTGCAGATGATGGATGGACTAAGCCAGATCAGTTTTAGGATAGGATAGTTGATGTGTGCTTTATAACTTACAGGGTTTTTTTTTTATATAATTAGTGGTGTTTTCCATTTATTATTTTTCTGTTTTTAGTGGATTTTATCCGGTTACCTTCTCAGAACTGCAGTCCTGTCGCTATAGAGGAAACTTATTGGACTTCTTGGCATCTGACTTCCCCGGGTGGGCCTCTTTTTTTTGCATTCATTACTCATTTAAAAAACAATGGGCATTAATAGAAATATTGTCAATATTTCCATTTCATTTCAACAATATTGCCAGATGGAATTCAGGGATAGATTGATTCATTTTCTTTCATTAAAATCTCGTGAGAGGCTGCTGCACCTGTTGCATTATGATCCTTATGCAGGATTTGTGGTTTTCTTGCTAAACCAATTTATGCATGCGATATGCTTTTGTAATTTAGCCAATAAAACACAAGACTTCTAACATCATAAATCACACAGTGACAGCACCGTGTGGAAGTCTGACGGTATAAAAACAGCATAGTTGAGAAGAAATCAAGATACTGGCAGCACTGAGTTGTCTCTCATTTCTGAATCCAGTCCAAACCTTCCTGCCTAAACGGATCAGTAAGCCAACTATAAGACACCAGACAAAATATTATAAGGATATGGTGGGTGAAAATGCAACAGTAATAATAATAATAAACCTCAGTGACCTCTGGGTGTTAGCAGGTAATGTTAACAGGCCTTCACAAATGTTGACAGAGGGACGTCATCTTTTGTACAGTTGATCGCATCTCGTCTCTCTGTGAAGGCTTTTCACCGTTCAGAAGAGGTAGAAATACTCCGCCTTTAGATGTGATCAGATGACAAGTCGTTGAAGTATTTGCCTTCCCACCTAACCCCCCACTCATCGGTTGCATTTTTTAAATATTCTCTGGAAGGGAGAATCCTGGTACGTACCCTTTTAAAGAGTAAGTTAAAGCATTTCATAGCCCTCTCTGGTTGAGAGTTTGAAGTGTGTCGCATCGCTTCACACCCTCCGGAGTACACTTATGGTGTGTTTAACGCCAAACGCACAGCGAACCTTTCCTGCGATGCGAGTCTGTGGGCACCCAGAGCTCTATACGATAGTACCTCATATCTGTACAGAGACCGGACCAAACTCTGTGTAGAAATGTATGTGTGTATAAACCACAGAAACAACAACGTCGCTGCCGTATTGATGCCTAGACGACTTTATGTTGAGTGTTGATGAAGCAGCTACAATGTCGGCATAGCCTTGAACTGATCAATCCAAATTCCATTCAGAAAACAAGCATTTCGACAGTTGTTTGCTTGTCGTCTTTTGGACAGACCTGACAAAGCACGAATTAAGACTTTTTACAAATCTGTATCATTACTTAGGTATTTCGGCACACTTTTGATCCAGTTATTGCAATTAACTCACAGCACAATCTTTTTATTTTGGGTTCATGCCGCTGTAGTAAACCAGACTAATTCAGCCGACGCATGACTTGCTAGCTACAGTGAATACATGCTGCTCCGGTAAATGCAAGGCAAAAATTTGCTTTGGTGTGAACACGGCATACTACATCCCTGCAGCATGGTGAGAAGTTAAACTGCTGGAGGTCAGCAGAAATACGATGTTCGGCTGTTGTCGAGTTGTTCTTTAAAGACAAAAATGTACCTTAGCACCATCATCTGATCAGGTGTGTAGTTGGGATGGTTTGACCCTTTCAATAAAAAAAGACCAACTACTCCACTTGGTCTTAGCAGTCTGGTCAGACTCCTGCAGTTATTCAGTGTTTTAGTGTTGCTGATCACACAATCACACACTCTGGGTAGTAATATATATTTCCGGGGAGAAATACTGTTGCGCTGACCTTAATGGGTTGGACCTTGGTTGGTGGCCCTATACGTTTCACACTATGACTCTCTAGGTAACCCTCTAGAGTCCATTTTGGACGTGTCAGGGACGGCCTGTCAGTTTCTGCTCGTTACATGCATAGTGTCTTTTCAAAATAAACTTCCAATGTTAGTTACTTAGTTTTGACTTAGTTAGTTTTTAGGTCTAACTTACTTAAATAACAAATTAACTGATGGTCATAGATGGCTGTCTTAGTGTGGAGGAAAAAGGGCCAAATGGATAAAAAGTCCAGATTTATCCACATTAGTGTGAGCATGGCCTTCATTATCACTTCATTATCCAGCACTGACAGCGTTCACCTCCATAATGTTCAGCTCCAGTATACGAATAATTAATAATAATTGGACTTGTGCTCTATTGTATGTAATGGGCTCTTGCTTTCTGCCTACCATCATTAGTCCACAGAGAGTACAGAGTCACTAGCGTCACCAGAAAACAGAAAATATGAGTGTGCCACATGATCCAGACTAGGACTGAAATTCAGCCCAGGACTATGAGATGGAGAGGCCCTTTATGTTTGCGTCCTTTTCCTGATTAATGTGTGTGTAGGGTTGCCAACTTCTCCGAGTAGTAGAACAACCCGTTCTCACACCCAGTCTCGTCGAATGCCACCATTTGAGCTTTCAACTAACTCCAGTATAAACCCACCAGCGGTGTTATACACGTATGATGTCAAAAATGGTCTACCAGCTACTCGTGTGGTGGTAGGATTATAACTGTAGTTTTTGAATTTGACACGATGGCTTGTAAATGTTAAAATGATTGTTAATGTTAAGATGGCGAGCTCTGCTGTCTTTCCGTGGATAAATGAAGATGAAATTCTGTTTTTTAGCGAAGAAGAGACTCCTTTCTGTAACTTAACTACACATAATCTTGAGTGAGAGAGTAGGCTCCAATTAGCAAACACAATGTGACACAATAGGCTTAGTACCATCTGATGCCGTCGCTACATCTTCCTTCCTTCAAAATAATGGCTCAACTAGCTGGTATCCAAATTGTCAGTCCCCCCCACCCCACCACCCAATTCACTTTGATTCTGATCACACGCAGCATGTCAGACATTCAGTGTTACTGTCCTCTTACCTCTCAGCTGCGCTCCGTAACCTGAACCTCTGTGTCAACCTCCCGCTCTTGTATTTTATACTCAGCATGTACTAACTGTTCCTGTATGATTATTGATTGATTTGTTTATTATAGTATTAATGATGCACATGTTATCACTGTTGATTTACAATTAAATACTTGTCACCTTCTCAGTCCAGTGTCTCTCAAGTCATTGTTATAAACTGACTGATGTAGGCCACCCTGCTGCCATTCCCACACCTGCAGCACCTCTAACGCTTCGTCCACACTGGGAACGTCAGAAGTGCGTGGTGCCTGCGTGGTGGCTATTTATTGATGGATTAATATTTAATTTGTAAATTATATCTATAATGGTTCTTTTTATTGCCGATTAAAATGTCAAATAATGCATTATTCTGTAATTAAGTCCATTTATTCATAGATTAACACATTCATTTGTAAACACATGTATTAATGACTATTTTTACTGTACAATTAGTTATTAATCAATCAAATGCTTTATTACTTTTTCCGTGACTCTTGTGGTCTCCTTAGTGCAGAACCTCTCTGGAGGACGGCTTGGAGGCCTGACAGACGAAGAGCAGGACCCCCCGGGCGGACGGCCCCAAGGCAGGACAGTATAGGGAAAAACAGATTAAGTGGGCGGCGGCAAAGGCAGGACCGCACCGGAGGTCGAGCAGGTGGCATTAAGAGGTCAAATTATGCATTACTGTTTTCACTGGTGTTGGTTTGTTTGTTTGTTTGTTTGTCTGTCTGTTTGTCTGTTAGCAGGATTACTCCAAATGTTTGCGATGGATTTGAATACAGTATTTTGGAGGGGTGGGGCACAATGAATAATCCATTAGACTTCGGTGGCAATCCGGATCATGATCCGGATTCAGGAATTCTTTTAAGAATTCCGATCAGCCTGAGCATTAAGACCACAGGGTATAACACATGGGCAGTGTGACTGACGCATGACCCCTCCTCCTTCCTCCTTCCTCCTTCTGAGAGCAGAGAGATACGTGTATAATAATAATAATAATAATGTAATAACAAGCCGACCACCTCACGGTACCTCCAGCTGTGAGCTGTGATTTGTTTTTAAAGTCACGCACCTTGGCGAAGGTCTGCGCTCTCCTAGTGCCATTCTAGTTTTTCAATTAAGTCCATTTATTCATAGTGTAATACATTAATTTGTAAACACATGTATTAATAGACTATTTTTATTGTACAATTAGTTATCAATGAATTAAATGCTTTATTACTATTTCTGTGACTCTTGTGGTCCTCCATACAGCCCGTCTGCCCCCACATTTCAAAAGTTTGCTGAAAATCTGCTTTAGGGTCCTCACCACTGATCTTTATATTGTAAGTGGTGGTTAAAGTTCAAATTGAGGTATTGATTTGATCCTGTACACTGTTTGTTATGCTTCTGTCAGCTGTGTCTAGGATGTGTCTAGAAATACAGCTAACCATCCTCTTCCTGTTCACTGCCAACCAGATTTTAGTCCCATACCTTGGTGATTTGATGATAACTGAGTAAGTTGATATGGTTGAGAGCTTCAGAAAAAGCTTGTACAGTAAGTGGACCTGAAGTTAAAAGTATTTTGTCGAAAGCTACCTTATGTCCGTAGATGTGTAACTAATGTGTTTGTTATCTAGTCCACCCCGTACTTTACATCATTCAATTTGATTTGCTTAAGAGCTGCAGGAAAACTAATAATACATATTGTGACCGAATCCATCCTTTTTTGCAACATTTCATTACAAAATACCGACATATGCATGTGTGAAAAGCACAGCATTACACAGAAATCCAAACCACTTGTTGACTGCATCTGGCTCTGGCACTTGTTGTCAACAGACATGATGGTGTGATGTTGATATGAGTCAATGTTTTTTGTGTGTGTGTCTAGAACATAGAGGGACCAAAGCACAAAAGCCACTGGTCATTAGTGCAGAGATGGTCTTCAGTCATGCGAGGCAGTTAAGCATAACATTTGTGCATTTTGCAATAAAAGCAACACATTTGGCACAGATATAGGTCTATGAAAAGATATAGGTACTTTAGAATGTTTATTTCATCTGATCAAACTGATTAGATCAGCTGTCAAAAGACCACAAACATGTTTTTCAACCAAGAATGCATATTTATTTTTGCATTACATGGACTTTAAAGGCTTTTAAAATCACCAATAAAAATGAAAGAGCAAAAAAAAAACATGTTTGTGGTCTTCTGACATCTGATCTAATCAGCTTGAACACACCTTGGAAATCAAGAGTTATAAGATCCGTTTTTTAGTGCCTTTTTTGGAGGCCAAATTTGCAACGCCCCCGATATCTATGTCTTTTCATAACATATAAACCTACATCTGTGCTGAATCTGTTGCTTTTATTGCAAATGTTATGAATATGTCAAAGTAAGATCAGTACAGGCACAGGTTGGCTACACACACTGAAACTGAAAGAGACCACAAATTCTGCCAATTTCAACATTATCAGTAAACTGTCAGTATTTATTTTACTGCTTACTTAAAGTTGTGCTGTACAAGGGGTTGTAACAAAATGGTGACAGATGTAGACCAAAGACTGTAGACAGTAATAGAAGAAGTGAGCGGAATTATTTACCTTAGAAAATGGACCTTAGAAAGGTTTGTTGTTGTTAGTTGTTGGTAGCTGAGAAATGCATGGCCGTGCATGTCAGAGTTCATGATATGTAAACTTACATTAGAATCCTTTGGAAGCTCATTAAAAGCAAAAAAAAAAAAAAAAAAAAAAAAACTGAAATAGATCAGTCATCAAATAGTGAGTCAGGGTTTGAGAGTGCAGGAACAGAGCAGTTTGTGCAGGAACACGTCTGTTTTTAGGGTGATAAAGGAGGGCTGGGACCAATTTATCAATTTATACTGACAACTCTGTAATATTGATATTTAAAATAACAACATAACAAAACAAATAACATTTTTGCATGCTGATCTGACACCGTAAATTAAACCATGATAAACGACTGTTAAATTTGCTTAATAAAAACAATTGTGCTCAATTATTAAAAACAAAATAATAAATTTAAATGAACAATTGTCATTTTTCTTTCTAATTAGACCTTTTAGTCTTAAGTCTTCCAAACCAAAACTTTACTAGAATTGTACCTGTTGCAGCCAATTCATGATAATTAAGAGTTGGTCAAACTAAAAGCAATGAAGCTCTTGGTTACAGGTCTGGTCCCTCCACAGGGAACAGTAGTGAACACTTCTTCAAGTAAGTTTTGCTTTCATGTGACGGCATTCATTAATAAGGTAAGGTGTATTCATTCATGAGTATCAACTTGGCTGGTTTGTTACAGTAATAACAAAATTGGTATATCAGCACGCTTGCCGTCTTGTATGTCACTCCCAACTCGTCAAATGCCGACGCTTCGTCAGCGCCCCCTCGGCGTCCGATACCGACGCACTGAGGCACCCTTTAGCGTCTGTATGAGACGCACCAGGCTTTTAACCCCAATGTAAACCCTTCTGCATCATTATTAGACGGTCGGAGCAACTGACGTAGTATAACGAGCGAGAAAGTCCACGTAGCACAGGTGGGAGTGGAGGTTGGTTGGGTCAAACAAACACAGGACTTTCACCCATGAGACCGCTGTTTGTGTCCCGTGTGAAACCAAGTCAACGTTGACTTTTTACCTCCGCCAAGGCCGAAGGCCTAGGAAGGAGGTTATGTTTTCACCGGCGTTGGTTTGTTGGTTTGTTGGTTTGTCCGTTTGGAGGATTACTCCAAAAGTTCTCAATGGATTTGAATAAAAAGTTTTGGAGGGTTGGGGTGTGGCACAATGAACAATCCATTCGATTTTGGTGGCTAGCCGGATCATGATCTGGTTTCGGAATTTTTTTTTAATAACTCCGCTCAGCCTGTGCATTAACACCACAGGCTTTAAGACGTGCGCAGTGCAACTGATGACGCGTTCATGACGCTAATCTCAACATAAACAAAAATACACGTGGTTGATGGCGCAAACTGCACGGAGAGGGGGGGCAATCGTACTTGGCAGTTTGGCGGAGGTCTGCGCTCTCCGAGTGCCATTCTAGAGTTACCATAGGTAACTACGGTAACTAGGTTATGGTAACTAGGTCATGTTTTCACCTGGTTTGTTTGTTTGTCTGTTAACAGGATTACTTCAAAAGTTCGTGATGGATTTGAATTAAATTGTTTGGAGGGGTTGGGCGTGGCACAATGAACAATCCAGTAGATTTTGGTGGCGATCCGGATCATGATCTGGATTCAGGAATGTTTTTAAGGATTCTGATCAGCCTGAGCATTAAGACCACAGGGCATAACACTTGCGCAGTGTGACTGATGACGCGCTGATGATGCGCTGATGACGCTAATCTCAACATAAACAATAATACGTTGATGACCTTGGCGGAGGTCTGTGCTCTCCGAGTGCCATTCTAGTTTTGTTATGCAACTTCCGTACTTTACTAACGCAGTTACGTAACAAACGTAGTTATTTTACGTAACTTACGGAAATGTAACATACTTATTTTAACCCAAGCCATGATCTCTTCCTAAACCTAACCACGTAGTTTTGTTGCGTAAGTAAACGTAAGTAAAGCTACGTAGGAAGTTTATTTCAAATGACACTGTATGCATCGTACGAGTGGAAACTGTACATATCCTGTGAATTTTATTATTTTGAAAAGACATAGAAACTGGCACGCTGTCCCTGACATCCAAATGACGCTAGGGGGTACCTAGAGAGTTTGAAGCATAGGGCCACTGACCAAGCAATGGTATTTGACGAGCTGGGAGTGAAAATGTGTTGCGCCACCATAAAGTTCCAATAAAGTCTCCCACACCATAGCTGGTGAGCACAGAGCTAGTGCTAAAGCTAGCTCACTGGACCTTTCTCAAAACTTGTTTAAATTTGCTTGTTTTTCTTTTCATCAGTGTTGTCAGAAATGAGCTTCCATAGGTTCCTCATCTTTTCCGAGATCTTGCCCCTTTGTCATCTCAGTAGACAGTGTAAACATCGCTTAGCAATGACAGAGGTCATTCTCAGACTTCAAATGCTTTTATGTATATCATACTCTGTATTTCCACATTCAGGACAATGACAGTAAACATAACTTGTCACAACTGTTTGCCCCTTATTCTTAATGACGGACCCAACAGTAATACAAAGTTGACACACTTGCACAGAGGAAAATATACTCTTGCGCATTATGACGATTTAAAAACTTTTTAAGTCAGTGTTAATGATGTTAATGGTCACCGGTGTCTAAAAGAGTGTTAATGTTAAATGTGTAATAAGTAGATTATTTCACTTAGGGGTCTGAAATGTCAGAAAATAATAATAAAAACAAAAACAACAATTAATGCATCAGCTAATTCAGGCCCAAATTTGAAGCAAGTTCCATAAAACAAAAATCCTTTGAAGAATGTCTCTTCAATAAATAAATAAATCACGTAAATAAGTAACACAAATTAATTTAAATAAATAGATAAATAAATAAATATACTTATGTACAATGAAGAGATTAAGAACAACCTCTAAAATGAGCCTTCTTGAAACACAATGCAGACCAACTAAAAACATGCATGGTCTGCCATGTCCGTACAGTACACAGTCAGTCCGTTTCAGTGCAGTCAGCGATCAGCTAGAGGCGAGCAGCCACATTTTATGCGCTGCTGCAGATGCATTTGGCACAACCTAATACTGGCTGACACTGATCCAATCCCCCTTCAGTTGGCAGTCAGCACATCTGAGGACACACAAAGAGGCAAAAAGCAGCACAGTGGCTCACTGTTGGGCTCATTCATTTCATTTTAATATCAGATGATCGTGAGAAAGAAACACAACTACTGGCTTTAAAGTTATCTGTTTTTTTCTTTTGTAACATCAATAACTTATTTCCTTGTTAAATAAATACTTTGGTTTATGGGAAACTTCACTATTTTGCCTTCTTACCCAGAGTCAGACGCCTTTTGTATCAGTTTAGCGGTACAAAGGCATGTTGAATGCAAAGCTTAGCCTAGCTTAGCTCAGTTTATGGATATGGACTCTAAGGTCTAAGAAAGAAATATGATTTATTATGACTTGCATTCACCTTCAGCTGTTGGTTTGTTTACAATCTGTGTAATCACCTGACTACTAATGTCTCTTTGCATTTTGTTGTAGCTTTGTGGTTACGGTGTCATCAGAAATAAGACCCATGTTGAAATAAACCTGAATTATCCTTTAAGGGTGTTTTCACACTTCGTCCCTTTCAGCCCTCCAAACGAACTTAGAGCGATGAGTCAGCATTTTTTTGCGCGTATGTGAACACTCCAAAAGGACTGAAACGAACCCCTCTGAAACGAACCAAACTCAGTCTGAGTTTGGTTCGCTTCAAGTTCGCATCGCGGTTCGCTTAAAGTGGCAGTAGGCAGTATATTTTTGGCATCATTGGGCAAAAATTAAACAATAACCTTTCAGTATATTGTAATTCAAGTGTTCTGAGAGATAACTAGACTTCTGCTCCTCCTCATGGCTCTGTTTTCAGGGTTTAGAAAATCTAGCCAGTGATGGGAGACTTTGACTAATCACAGGTCATTTCAGAGAGAGAGCGTTCCTATTGGCTGTGCTCCGGTCATGTGACCGGAACTTGACGTTCCTACACCAGATTTTACAATGGCGGCGTCACAAACTTTCTCATTTTACAGCTAAACCGTGCTACAAGATGATTCTGAAAACATCTGAGGAGAGAAATCGGCATTAACGTAACAGAATATTGATTCATATTTGATCAGCGCTGCCTAGTTTGACCGTTTAATCGGAGTTTGTGAGCGATTGACAGCCGGCTCTCATAGACAGCGGCTGGACAGCAGACCTCAGATCAGCTCTTACTGCTTGTTTTCCTCCGGTCTGTGAAATCTTGCAGATGCCGTTAGGAGCACCGGAGGACACAGAGGCACATGATTTGTTTTTCAGGTTACCTGTTTCATGTACTACTGTCAGGATATAGCGACCGTTTTATAAAAATAACTTTTTTAATCATATTTGCTCCAATCTCGCCTACTGCAGCTTTAATCTGTGCATTGTGAACACAAAGCGCTCCGGGTTCGCTTTGCCCTTTGCCACTGTATTTTGGCCCTCTATAGGCTTGCCGTTACGGATGGCCCATTTGATGAGCCACCGATCGCTACTGGCCAATATTTAGTAAAAACATGCGATCGGGAGATCGGCATTAATGGTTTCTAGTCGCCGATCCCTGATAATGCTACAATATGAACAATAAATCTGTGTCAAAATCAGCGGGAGGAGCGCTCGTTACCGTAAGCTGTTAGCAGCCGGTGGGCAGCACAGTCCTACTTGGCTAAATGACGGAGCTAACGGCTAACATGCGAAGGTTCCATTGAGTTTTATTATGATGCGCTCAAATGTTCGAATGAGCATTGGGCGAAAATAGTTATGATGTCTTCAAGTGTAATCTCAAAGTTTTTGGCGAGGAATTTAAATAAATCCAGTTGTTTGAAGGAGATGTTTTCACAGCAATATAAAATAGATACTGATAAGTGAGAAAAAGCAGAGACATAAGAGACACATGCTCCTGGACAGTACTCTGTGTGGAAGCACCCGTACCAACCCTCAAAATGTCCTTGAAGGGGAAAGCATTGACCGGCAGAGTGATGAAGGAACTATAGTGTGAACAGAAGGAGGACTGAGGCCCCATGAGAGCCGAAGTGGACCAGAAATAGAACTGAATCCTCTTTCAAAAGATCTAACAATGTGAACGCAAAAAAAAAAAGTCCCTTTTCTGTTGGTTCCGTTTTTGGTCCACTTTAAGATGACTGAGTTTGGGTAATTTAAAAAGGACTATATGTGAAAACACCCCAAGACAATGAGTTTATTTTGACAGAAACCATGATGTTTTTTTCTAACCTTAACCAAGTAGTTCTGTTGCCTAAACCTAACCAATCGTTTCACAACGTTAACCACGTGGCATTGTGCTTTTCTGCAAGCACGATACGAGGCTGATATTAAACGTATTCATGAAACATATTTTTGGTTTGCAGAAGCGTACCATGCCGACATATATTCTGACGACTGGGTTGCTATTAACTCTGGATGGTCTGGTTTCCTCCCGACTCGCCAAACAGAAGGGGATTAAACACATCTTAAAGGTCCCATATCATGCTCATTTTTAGGTTCATACTTGTGCTGTAATGTTCAAAAAACACTTTAATTTCCTCGTACTGTCTGTCTGAATATACCTGTATTTACCCTCTGTCTCAAAAGCTCCGTTTTAGTGCATTTCAAGGGAATTTCAACGGAATTGCGCTGCTAGGCAACTGTTTGGGTCCATGTTTACTTCCTGTCAGCTGATGTTATTTACATACACTGCAACAGGAAATAAACTGGGACACATTTAGAATGTTTACGTTGAAAACCATGAAACGGTCTAAATATTGTATAGTTGTGACATCACAAATGGACAGAAATCCTAACGGCTTGTTTCAAACGCACAATATCTGAATACGGGCCGTGTGTGTTTCTCCGTATATTGAGCGTTTTGATAGTTTCACAGTATTTATAAAGCACTTAAATCTGCTTTATAATATAAAAGAAATGAAAATGTAATTTTTTATAATATGGGACCTTTAAAGGCTACTGCAAAACGCTGTATACTAAAGAGAGAAATTCAACAAGACAAATGTTGTTACATCAAATATATCCCATCTGGCCAGTCAACAAATAAAATGTGAACAGGTTGAAATACTCATGAACAATGGAAGCTTATTTTTTAAAGTATTTTGTGTTTTTGCTCACACTTACTTCCAAAGGGCTGGTTTGCCTTTAAAAGGCAATTTGCAGTTTTAAGTTTCATGTAAACTCACTTCTCAGTTTGCATGTGATATTAGGAACATTATAAATGACATTTGTAAAATGTCAATTAGGGTTCAAACATTTAGTGTAGGTAAACCAGCCATCGATCGTTCCCACTGACACCGACTAATTGAGCTCAGCTAGGCTAAACATGATTTCAAAACATAAACATAAAAAAGGCCATTCATAAGTTTCTTTGACTCTGGGTTTGTAGGAAAAATTTGTAAAATTCCAACAAGCTAAATGATCTTTTAAAACCTGCCACATTACAAGGGGCCCTTAGCTCCTGTTCATTTCTGTCCCTGGCCTGTAGTGGACACTGTAGAACGGCTCTAATATTAAACACTGAAATCCAAGAGCCTCCCTTTTTACCTTTGAAGTAACCTGACCTTAGCCAAGGGGGTCACACAATGCGTTAGCAGCTTCAGAACCAACACTAAACATCATGGTTTTCTATCAGCATTTGAAAAAAAAAATGGAAAGAAGAAGAATCTCCCCCCCGAATTTGGATAAAACTACCTCTCCAACAGAAAGGTTGCTTGCAATACTCCCCTCTGCCAACTGAAGTTATTTATTAGTTTGTGAGTCTAGTAATATCAAGCCATCTCAGCCCCGAAGTCGCCTCGTTTTCTATTCATCATTTGAGAGAAAATAATTATTATATCGTCAGCATAAACTCTCAAGCTTTTCCATTCGAATGACCGCTTGTTCGTGTTGCGACGCCTCGGCGACACTTTTCCCCTTTTAAAAACACAACATTCACAGTTTACGACAGCTTATCCTCCAGATCTGTAAATCAACTAATATGTGTACAAAAAATGAAGGAGAGGGGGGGGGGGGAGTGAAACAATGAGCCAATCAAGTCCAACACAAAAAATGTAAACTGTTGTTTTTCAAATTTTTCTCCTTTTTTTTTGTATTTCTGATAAGACACAGAAATGGAAAAAAAGGTGGTGGTATCCCAAAAAGATGGGAACCTGTGAGTCCATGATGCACACTTCACACACAGAGGAAGGGAGAAAAAGAGAGAGAGAGAGAGAGAAGTTCCATCCCTGTCATTCACTTCCTGAACTGCATCTTTAATTCTCTCTGATTCCTGTTTCTCCAGCTGGCATTATGGTGTCTCTCTCTAAACAAGAGAAACCTTTTGATACCTTCTAAGAAAAAAAAAAATAATAACAACAGCAGTTATATTACACAGAGTGATGGAAATAGAAATGTCAGTACTCGTGGTCTTGAGGACTCAACATTTGTTTCACTTACCATATACAGTATGCGTGTGAGTGTGTTTACAGTGTATGAGCGCATGTGTGAGTTCCATCATATCAGCTCAAACACAAAAGTCCCCTTTTCCTAATTCCTCACGCTGCATCCGGATATGCGCATGTCACTCCCTTCAGTATCCAGTCAGCTAAAAAAAAAAAGGAAAAAATCAAAGTCTTTAGAGAAGCTCTCCTCCCGTAAACAAAAACCTTTTTGTCGATTCTGAAAAAGAAACTTGCTGTCAGACAAGACGTCACACCAAGCTCTTCACTCCAGCAATCTTCTTAAATGAAGCTCAAACGCCACGCCGTCATCCTCTGGGTCTGGCATGTACCATCATCTGCCTTCCTGCCTGCCTCTCTGTCCGCCGGTGGGTCAGTCTACTCAATGGGGTGTTGGAGGAAAACGGACGGGGATGGGGATGGGGGACGGGAGACGTGGGACGGAGGGGGATGAGGAAACGGTGTGGTACGGTAGGAGCAGTTCAGTCTCCTGGCTATAGCATTTGAGAAAAGAGTGAGGAAGAGTAAGGAGGAGGAAGGTAGAAGTATGGCGGTCGGTCGGTCGGTTCAGTGGGGTGGGTCAGCGGTCTTACTCGATGACCATGCAGTGGGGCAGGTGCTGGGAGTAATATTTGAAGAGCTCGGCGGTGGCTCCGGGGCAATTGGTCAGCTCCAGCTCCTCCAGCTCCTGCAGCTGGATGAGGCCTGACAGACCGGTGGTGGTCAGCAGGGGGCAGCCTGGGGGGGGGGCACAGCAGGAGGGACAACATTCAGCTGTGGGCTGGGTATCCAGCCAAAAGGCTACAAACATACCAACATAGAATTTCTGAAAATGTGTAATACAAAAAAATAATTGTCCAATGTGAGTAATCATCTGGGGAAGTTTTATGGTGATACCTATCAGTTAAGATTGTTACAGTATTGTCCTGTAGTGTCTCACCTTTACTGAATAAAATAATGGGAAAAGTAATTAGCATACAAAGTGATAATGAAAAAAATGTTGGTTGCACGATACAATATTAAGTTGATTCTTTAGACAACAATACGATATTCACCGATATCTGATAGTCTGGCACAATACGATCTTGATTTGATTCAATAGGAGCCTGCGATCGATATGAGACGATATAAACTCAGAACAAAAAGTTTGGAAATTTGTGTTTGGTGGATTATTTCTCTGTTGTTACAATGCTAATGGTCATTGTATTTTACATCGTTGGAAAGCCTGTTTATTTACCTTCACAATGATGTCCAACTTGTAAGGATCATGCATTTGTGGGATGAGCAGCACAGCTGATTATGTGGGTAGCGCACAAGTGAAATTTGCCAAAATTCTCTGCCAATGCTAAACAGTGTATTCTCCTGTTATGCTGATTGTTGAACCGATCGAGTAACAGCTTCTGGTGGGGGCAGTGTCATGGTGTGGGGCGGCATCTCCCTCACTGGCAAAACAAGGCTTGTCACATCATTGAAGGCCATCTCAATGCAGGGAGATATTGGGATGAGATTCTGCAGCCAGTGGTGATCCCATATCGCCACAATCTGGGACCTAACTTCATCCTCCAAGATGACAGCGCTCGCCCCCACAGAGCCAGGGTTATCACAGACTACCTCCACAATGTGGGAGTAGAGAGAATGGAACGGCCTGCCAAGAGTCCAGACCTCAACCCAATTCAACACTTGTGGGATCAGCTTGGGCGTGCTGTATGTGTTAGAGTGACCAACACAACCACGCTGGCTGACCTGCAACCAATCCTGGTTGAGGAATGGAACACCATCCCACAACAACGTGTGACCAGGTTGGTGACCAGCATGAGGAGGAGGTGCCAGGCTGTTGTGGCTGCGTATGGATCTTCCACCGCTACTGAGGCTCCTGACGGTGTATTAAATGACTAAATATTCCAGAACAGAAACCTGAACACTGGATAAAACCAGGTTCAAAATTCTTGAAAATACTGTCAACAGCCATAAAAAAATCAATCTTCGCCATGTCACTATGATCGTTGCTCAGTGAGCAACGATTCAATATCATCGATGCAAAGTTAAACTATCAATACAAATCATCATGTTTACGATACGCCTCTATTTTGAATCCCACATTATATTTCTTCTTTTTTTATTGAAGCAAATAGATTGTTTTTCATTTAAATATCTGGAAGAGCTCTGTAATGAAATAGTTAAATCCTATTTTAGTTGCTTTTTGCGAGTTGATATAAATATAACTGATATCGTCTCATATCGATCGCAGGCTCCTGAATTGAATCAAATCAAGATCGTATTGTGGCCGACTTTGTGATATCAGCAAACATCGTATCGTTGTCCAAAGAATCAATTTGATATTGTATCGTGATAAAGCATGTGATTTACACCCCTAGTTTTTAGGAATATATGTTGTATAAATCAGGAGTATGAATGATATTATGATCAAACCCCTCAGCAGAAACCTTCAGAATATCGATAGGTATGAAACTGTAAAGTTTGGTGGATGTAAGTACTGCTGAAGCGGAGATTTCTGGCTCAGAGTCTGAGAAAAAAATGGGCTTTATGGATTGTAAAATTTACTCCATTTTGAAGAGACTACAGGTGAACGAGGTAAAACATTTAACTACTAAGAAAACTTCCCCAGTTGATTACTGACATTAAGACAATTATTTTTTTATTACAAGTTGTCTAATATGTTATGTTTAAATATGCAAATAAGGCATTGTCACTAATGTTTGGTGAATTTAGGAGGAATTTACAGACGCAAAAAAACAACATAGTGAAATAAACCCCTAAATACTGTATGTATATTGGATGTTTTCTTTCCTCTAGTCTGAAAGAAGAGATAGCCCAAATTCTCAAAATTGATCAGGTCTATAAAATGTCAGTGAAGTGAGGAAAAATACCCATCACATCACATCACATCATCAAATGTGGTGTTTTGCCACATCAACAAAACCTAAAAATATTCAGTACACTATCAGAAGACTTAATAATCAATCGACCGTGTATTTGCTTTCTATGAGCAAAGATAAAATAATTGAATTTCCTATTGGTGGCGTGATCGGTGGAGGAAAGGCCATCTGGTAAATTAACCGATTTATCAAATTCCATCATCAGATGGTGAGATATCTTCTGTGCAAAGTTGACACAACTTTTAGGTCATGCTTTTGTCGTGACCAGATGTGCTCATCTAGGCCTTGTATTTCTATATTAGTGGCACTAGATGGCATAATAAGGCTCCAGAACATAGCACAGTGTAGGGTTATCCTCCTAGAGAGAATGATTCACCCATGTTGAATTGTATAAAGAGCACATCTATGGACCGGCCACAATGTTGCAAGATTTGTATGAACAAACAAACAAAAAAAATAAAATGTGCATAATAATGCACACTATATACATTAAGATTGTCGTTACCATCTTGCTTATTTACTCATTATCTAATGCATGCAAGAACAACAAAGGTTTCAATATTAAAGATGAATGTTGTTATGTTTAAAACACGTCAGGTCGCACTTTAATAGTATAGGAAGTGATAAATCATACCTGCGAGAGACAGCAGGCGAAGACTCCTCATTCCAAACAAATGCTGCAGACCGAAATCTTGCACCTGCACGCACACACACACACACACACACACACATGAGAAACCATAATCATTGTGACAAATGAAAGGGCAAATGTTTTATACCGCTTTTAAATCAATAAATCACTAATGCGTTAAAGTTGAGGCTATTTTCTGGCAGTTATCATCTTTAGTATGTATAGTATTATATAGTATAAGCCGGCATGTTGTAAAATGATCCTGGATGTTAAACCTTGATGGATTATGAGACTGGATTTTCATACCATAGAGAAAGAAATACAAACAAATGGCTGCCTGAAGTTAAATAATTTTTTTTCCTTAATAATTACATCATTTTGTAAACTACATAGCCTACATGTAATAATGGTCAGCAGAGATGTTAAGACTACATGATTTGCATTTAAAGACATGACATTTAACCCTAATCCTAACACACTGGCATGGTCCTCTTTAAGCCATTTCAGAATTTGCATTTTATTTTGGTATTGCCCAGATGTTGCATCCTTTTGGCAGCAGGTGGCAGATTGGTCAACTGAACAAGCAATCCTTTTTACCTTTATCCCCTATGAATATTATTAGAGGTTTTCAAGATGATCAAAATACATTTCACATACATTATTGAACACAAATTGTTGTGTTGTTTGCAAAGTTTAAATATTCGATTTCGAAAATCATTCATTCCATTTTATTTATTTATTTATTTATTTCTCAAACATTGTCATCAGAAGGAAAAAGATAATTATGAAAGGTAGCACAAAAAGCTCAAATTTTAATAAATGGCATATCCTGACAATATCACAAACCCGGGATTCCGAGTTATGATTATTATATGACATCATGAAATAATATTACCTGACTTTTTATTGTATTTTCCTTCTGTTTAAATTGAACGGATGTAGAAGTGATTTGTTGTTGTATTACAATTAAATATATATGTATGTACAGTATGTGTGTATATGTATGTATTGCATTATATTGTGTGTATACTGTATGTATTGTATGTCTGTTGTAAATTGTGTAGCTATTTTTAGGGATGTCACAAGAACCGATACTTCGGTACCAAGTCGATGCCAAAATACTGAAAACATGACGGTACTTGTTTTTCTACAGGTACCGCAGGGATCGGGGCTCGCGACTAATATCGCCCCGTCGTCCCGGAGACAATAGAAAATGTGTTTGAAATGCAGTAAATGCAGTAGCTAATGTTAGCTAACATCAACAAGCTCTCGTCCTGCTGATTTCAACACAGGATGCGCCATGCGTTCAGGCTCAAATCTAACGTTATCATGATGTGTTCAAATGTAATATTATAAAATAATAATACGTTTAATAAGAAGTTTTGGTGAGAAATAATGAGGGGGAATTATGACCTGTTTAACCAGAATGCAAATGGTAATAAAGGAGTGGATGTTAAAGTACTAATGGGATTTATTGTTTTACTTTACTTTTTTTACCATGGTATCGAATCGATACTAATAGGAATCGTGGCATTTGCGAAATGTTTTTATTTGTTTTGAATTTTAATATATAAGACAAAAAAGCTCATAAATACAGAGAGAAGATAACACAAGTTAAAAAAAAACAAATATTCATCTACATCTAAATTTGTATAAGATTGTAAGATTAAGATAATAAGATTGCTATGAAAAATAAAATGTACCTGGTGTAAAGCGTTTTTTGTTTTGTTTTTTTAAATGCAGAATCCTCACTAACAAGCCTCCAGAGACTGCAGTGTTTACTGTAATTCAGAATATGAGAGTGGGATGGAACCAGCCACAATACTGACTATGTTTCTATTCTTAGAGCCTTACTACAAGTTGGAGTATAAATATAAAGTCTGTGATGAAGGATGTGCTACAGGAGAGGTCATGAGGTCATGAAACTCAACAAGGTTCATCCTGTCAGTAGCATGAATATACTCAGCACACTCCATGGCAATCTGCACGTTGGATATTTGTACTTCCTGCTAGTAATTTGTCAGATACTCTTCATGTACACTGATAAAGTTGTTTTTCACAGCCTGGAATCGTGGTTGCTAAATGATAAATAGTGGAACATGGGATTTTTACAAATGGTTACAAACTCTTCTCATGCTTTCTTACTTCTTTGTGAGTGTGTGTGTGTGTGTGTGTGTTGTGTTACCTGACAGCACCAGCGCAGATAGAGGCTCCTTAATGATGACATGGTGGACAAATAGCCCAACCCAGTGTCTGTGATCCGCACACACCTAAAAGTAGACACAAATACACAACATTACACCTGAATAAGCCATGACCGCCAGGATGTTATGTATTCGGTTGTGTGTTCATCTATGTGTCTGTCTGTCCACGGCTAATCTCTCACACCGCTGGACCCATCAGCCTAATTTCTTTTTTTCTCTCGTAGTTGCGGTGATTCACTCTTTTTGAAAAACATATTTCATTGCCCGTTTCATACCGTGATTGACTGCTGACTCCTCACTACTCTTAACTGAGCGGTAGGGGCCGCAAGTGATCAACAACTGACTACAACAGAGCTAGGTAGGAGGAGAGCTAGTTAGCTGTTAGCAGCCAGCGGACAGCAGAGTCCAATGGTGTGTTTGGCCAACAGCTAACGTAACTAAATACACAGCAGGACTGACAGTTTCTGTCCAGCGGAAGCGTGAAACAGTCAACATGAAGCGTTACACAGTGAACTGCATTTTTGAGCTGCACAGACAGCTGCATAGATTAAAATGAGAGCGTATCTGTTGTGTGAGAGTGAAAAATGTGATGATGATACGCTTACGGTCCAGACGGGGGGACAACTGTGGTTTGTATTCATTCAACCAAACATCACAGCAGTGGTCGTCGCAGACACACCTGGTGGAGATCTGCACTCCACCGAGTGCACTTTTCTAGTTGACTGATGCAACGAGAAACACTGGTGGAAACAAAGCATGAACACACTCTTACTATTAATAGACTGCCAATTATGTGCTGCAATCGCCATTTGCATAGTTAGCTAATATACTGTATATGCCAATATCAATATAATGTAAACTCAGATGCCAATTTTATTATCTACTGTATGCCTGTACACCTTCTCACATAGCAGCAACTCAATGAATGAAAGTGATTTTTAATATATATATAAACAAAATTGACTTGACTTGACATGCAGACATGGTCAAGGGGTGGTTTAAATGACACTTAGTGATTCAAGGGATCTATGTGATCATAGAATAGCCTAATTAGGAGGGTGCTATATCACCTGTGCGTGGCGTGGGTGGATGCAGACGCTCCGTATATTTTCCTGCTTTTTGGACCTTTTTTTTAACATCGCAAGATTCATGAGGATCCAAGATTTTTTTATTTTTATGCTGTATATTTATTTGAACAAATGATCCGTTTACATCCCAAACACTTTTCAGTCAATGTTCAGGTTCTGAATCTACAACTACAGAATTTTAAGCCCTGATAAGCAACAGAAAAACTGACTTGTATTGATTTATAGCATAACGTATATTGATATCGACTAATGTGGAAAAAATATTGTAATAAAATGTTAATTGCACCTTTGGGATGAGATGGAACAGGAGATTCACGGCATCACTGTTTTGTAATTCCAGCACTTCTGGGGGAAAATGGGGGGTCCAACCCGGAACTAGAGAGGCGTACCTAATAAAGTGGCCATTATATGATAAGCCAAGATCAGGATGTAACAGCCTATTGATATATTGTGGGACTCTTATGATTTGCATCAATGCTGATGTCATTATTACCATCTGTGTCTCCACTGGATCAAAATGCTGCAATGATATTTCAATAAATATTTGCTGCTGTTTGTACTAACACAAATAAATCAACTGCTTTTGGAAAGAAAGGATATTTAAAAAAAAAACAGGTGTCAACAGCATTTGGATATAACTTCTTCAGTTCAATTTGTCCCTGCATTTCCACCCTGCAGCCTGGTTGCTAAAGAAGGCAACATTTGCAAGTAGAATTGATGAGCAAGTCCACTGTTTTAAACTGAGCTCAGCAGAAGTGCCATCTTAACCATTACGGAGCTCCGCTACCTCGGAACACACCTCGCACAGTGATTTATTTCCAACCACTTCCCCATCTGCAGCACCACAATGTGTGTTATCATTACAAGTCTCTGTATGGACTCTGTTAGTGTAGTGTTGTCCTCTGTGTATCTAATGTACATTTTAAGCATGAGTTAGTCACTCCGGTAAATCAAGGTCGTGCAAGCCATTAGTCATTGCATTTCTCACACATACCAGTGTATACACTCTACTTTCAAACACATACATACACACTGTATTCTATATATAGAACTCTTAGATACACTCAGTGGCCATATACACCGTTCTCACTCCCAACTCTGATGCAATCGCACCGAGGCACCCTTTAGCGTCTGTATGAGACCGCTGCTCGTGTCCCGTGTTTAACCAAGTCACACACCAGTTACGTAACAAACTTACTTTTTAACCCAAGCCAAAATCTCTTCTTAAAGCCTAACCAAGTACTTTTGTTGTCTAAACCTAATTGTTTGTCCCTTCCATTGGGGGCAGAATCCAGTCAAACACCATCGCTAACTGACCTCAATGCTAAAACATATCATTTAACCTGAAGTGCAATCGGAGAGCGCATAGGCTGAGCGGAGTTATTAGAAAAAATTGCCGAAGTCGGACCATGATCTAATGAAGCTAATCTAATGCCACCAATCTAATGGATTGTTCATTGTACCACACCCTACCCCTCCAAAAAATTTCATTCAAATCCAACGCGAACTTTTGGAGTTATTGTCCAAACGGACAAACAGACAAACGGACAAACGGACAAACGGACAAACAGACAAACGGACAAACCAACGCCGGTGAAAACATAACCGCCTTCCTAGGCCTTCGGCCTTGGCGGAGGTAAATAACACTTCTATGACCAGTGGCATAAATATCGATGGTGCAACCGGTGTGGCGCACAGAAGCTGTCAGGGGCCGCGCTGAATCTGTTAGATGCACTTTAGTAACGTCATGTAAACAAACCAGGTGCTGTAGGCTACCTATCAGCTGTGTGCTCGAGATCAGTCTGGAGACGTAACATCTTCCTTCGATTGTTCTTTTTAAACAGAAAACACACGTTCAATATTGTGATATTTACTGGAAATGACACATAATATATCCGACAGCAAGTAGGAAACTCTCAGCTCCCTGGTGATCTCCCTCCAGCCAGCTGACACCTTCTTTAGGTTTTTGTAGAGAAATGAGGAGCTATGGTTTCATTTCAACTTCACCAATCAGCCAATCCTGGTCCACTGAGGCCATTTCAAGGGGAGTACTGGTTTCTTTTTGTTATGATGGAGTGGGATCAAGGATTTAAATCTATAGCACTGTCATTGTTACGTCTCATATGTTGGAAAGTGCGCACCTACTGTAGTCTGTGTCTGTGAGGACATTGGGCGACTGAGTACAGGGCAGGCTGTTAAATAACGTTTCTAAATTTGGCGCTCCGGCTGCTGTCCGTGGTGCTGATCTAAGGCTGGTTTGCAGTATGGGAGTTGCATGGTGAGCCTCTCCATGGTGGCATAGCAACTGTCTGCTTTGCAATTGTCTGGCATGGTTGTGTATGTACAGTACATGTGTGTGTGTGTGTGTGTGTACACGAGCATGCCTTTGTGTTTGGGGCGAGGGCCCAAGAAAACAAAAGTTGCACCAGGGCTGATCACAATTATGTTACACTGCTGTCTATGACACTGTCAACAACAAATGAACATTATAGGCATCGTAAAAGTCGACTTCATGGCAGAGGAGTTGAATTTAGTTATATTAGGCTGTACGGGTTCTTCCTTAACCGGAAAGTCTATCTCAAACTAGACCAGGGGTCAGCAACCTGCGGCTCCGGAGCCACATGCGGCTCTTTAGCTCCTCTCCAGTGGCTCCCTGGGGATTTTTAAAAATGGAAATGAATAACTGTTTTTTGTTTACATTTTCATTTTTATTAATCATTGTTTTAGGTCTAATGTACAACAGTACGATGGAGTATTAGGGCCACATTGAGGAAAAAAAAATTAGATTTTGAGAATAAATATTATGAGAATAAAGTCATAGGTTAATGAGAAAAACAGTCGTAGTATTATGAGAATAAAGTCCTAATATTATAAACTAGTAATTTTCGTGTTATTTTCTTTTTTTCTCGTAAAGTTATGACTTTATTCTGGAAATCTCAGATATTTTGTCCCTCAATGTGGCCCTAATACTCCGTAGTACATTTGCACTTTGGCCCTCACTGCATTAGACTTATATAATATATACTTAGACTATAAGCTGTGTTACATTCATCACAATGCTCAAATGTTTTGCGACTCCAGACACATTTTTTTTTTGTTGCCTAAAATGGCTCTTTTGATAGTAAAGGCTGCTGACCCCTGAACCAGGGCATACATTCCCTCTGCTTATTCAACTTATGTTACACTAAAATGTGTAAATATAATGTGTATATATGTGTAAATATGTCACAGTAATTGTTGACTTGAGTATAGTTTTTGGTTCCTCTACCCACCTCTGCACATATCAGGCTCTATCTGATTTTCACAGGGGATGAAAACACAGGACCACAAACACACTGACCTGTCCAACACCAGTTCTTCCAGTTTGTGCAGGTCACAGGCAATGTACTCCAGGGCCATGTCAGTGATCCGAGGGCACCAAGACAAGTCGAGGCTGCGGAGCTTACGCAGGTTCTCGGCAACCAGCTCCACGCCATCGTCGGTGATCTTGGAGCAGCCGGAGAGGCTGAGGGCCGTCAGGTTGGGAAGGCTGTGCACCATGTTGACCACACCGTGATTGGTGATCTCCCAGCAGGAGTGAAGCCGCAGAGTGTGGGTAGTGTAGCCCTGTGGGTGGAAGGCAATTTTAGTTTATTTGATTATGTAAGTGAAGGCCTTTTTAAAGGACCAGCGTGTAGGATCTGACGGTATCTAGCGGTGAGGTTGCAGATTGCAACCAACTGAAGCCTCTCCCGTGTGCCAAGCATGTAGAAGAACTACGGTGCAAAAAAGGTGAATGGCCCTCTCTAGAACTACTGCAAGAGTAGCATAGGTCATTTGGAACAAAGTCAGTGCGTAGAGTGAGTGTATGTGGGAAGTGAGTGGTGAAGCAAGAGAGAGAGACGTTATCGACTCCTGACTTTGAATATGTTGCACTTGTGGCACCATCCTTTTTTAATAAACAGCCACCTCCAAACCTTAGTTTTTCAAAATAAATCAGTTCAAAACTTTTCCTGGATACCAAGATCAGAAACCTTCCACCACAGGCATTTTAATTTAACTTGGCCCCTGACAAGTTTAATTTAATTTCTCTCTTGAATCAAACTGAACATCACCAGATTGTCTTCCTCACATTATCACTAAGATTGTAACACATATTAGGCCTATATTAAATATTTAAAGGTCCCATATCATGCTCATTTTCAGGTTCATACTTGTATTTTGTGTTTCTAAAAGAACATGTTTACATGCTGTTATGTTCAAAAACTGTCTACCTGAATATACCTGTATTCACCCTATGTCTAAAGCGCTCCGTTTTAGTGCATTTCAATGGAATTGCAACGGAATTGCGTTGCTAGGCAACAGTTTGGGTCCATGTTTACTTCCTGTAAGCTGATGTTATTTACATACACTGCAACAGGAAATAAATTGGAACACATTTAGAATGTTTACGTTTAAAACCGTGTAATGGTCTAAATATTTATATCTGTGACATCACAAATGGATAGAAATCCTAACGGCTTGTTTCAAACGCGCAATTTCTGAATACAGGCTGTGTGTATTTCTCCGTATATTGAGCGTTTTGATTGTTCAACAGTATTTATAAAGCACTTAAACCTGCTTTATAATGTAAAAGACCTGAAAATCTCACTTTTTACAATATGGGACCTTTAATGGAGTTAATCGTTTATGGAAGTAATTCTATAAAAGTTTTTTTCTAAACTAAAACTAAAAATTCTGTAGAGCTGAGGGTAACTGATGGAAATTCTCCGTGAGATTGTCACTATGACTGTCCCTTATCACATTGTTAATATAAAGATATTGACTAGGGCAGCTTTAATTAATAAGAAAATAGTCTACAAGTTAGTTTGTTTTCTTTCAACCAATCCAGTACATCGCTCAACGTAAGCTGGGATCGGCTCCAGGCCCCTGCGACCCTCTAAAGGATAAGTGGGTATAGCTGATGGATGGATGCTTATTAATGGATACCAACTTTATGGAAAGGAAAAAATATTGTGTGTCAACTGAAAAACAGTACACTTGAGATACACAGTAAAAATGAACGTGTGTGTGAATGTGAACAGTAAAGTACCAAGCTGGTTTCTCTTGTGAACACGCTACCTGTTTGGCTGTGAAGTAGGCCATGGCTGTGTCGGTGACGTGGTAGGCCTGCAGGCTCAACTCCGATAGGTTGGGCAGGAGCTGTGAGATAGCAGCGATGGCGTCATCCGCCACGTTGATGCAGTCACTGACGCTGAGGGAAGTTAGCCGGGCGTTCAGACTGGACCATAGGCCGGCCTCTGTGAAGTCGTTGCAGCCTGACAGTTCGAGGTGCATCAGGCCTTGCATTTGCTCCAACATGACCTGCAACATAAAGGCCCCCAGTTTGACTCACTTATGTAGCTGTTGAGGTGTGGTTATAGAGAGATAACGAATAGATAGACAGTACCCGACTCAAAACATGAAGGACCACCCAAATCAACGTAATACAAAGGTTGCACTTGCGCAGCATTATTCTTAAACTACAGTCTTTTATAATGATATTTGATCAAATACAAGAACCCCAGTTAAAGTTAGTGTCTACAGTTGTACAGTGTTCTAATCAGCATGTAGTAAGCATATCTGTGTGTCTTAACAACACAGATAAAACCCAAAGCTAGTAATCACACTTGAAAAAAATCTATATTTTGTATAGATATATCATATAGATGTATCATATCATGCTCATTTCCAGGTTGATACTTGTATTTTGGGTTTCTACTAGAACATTTTACATGTTTTAATGCTTAAAAAGCACTTTATTTTTCTCATCCTGTCTGAATAAACCTGTATTCATCCTCTGTTTTAGCGCCTATCTCTTTCACTTGGCTTGAAGTTTGACACACATGTCCAGCTCCATGTGCTCTATAAAAAGCCTCAAGAACCACTGAAGTCCACCTGACAAGATTTTTCACCATTTTCAATTTTTTGAAAAACACATTTTTAACATCTCTTCCTAAACCGTAGGTCAAATCGCTAACAAATTTTCTGTGGCTCATTATTGGACCAAGATCATCAAAAGAGATCAAAAGCTTTTTGATATATCATTGTATTTTGACAAAATTGACCAATGCATTTCAGAAGGACGTGACTCAGCACATAAATAGACCAAAGTTAATAACCATTGGGCCAATTATCACAAAATCTGCAGGATATGTCCACAAGAGTACCTGAAACATACCCTACAACTGTTATTTCAGTGAACCACTAGGGGCACTACAAATCAGACTATACATCAGAAATTGTTGGTCGCAAGACATGCTTTATAACGCCACCAGTTCCAAACATGTGCATAGGCCTGGCGCAAATTTGGCCATAAATCAATGACATTTTATCCAAACGTCACCAAACTTGATGGATATTTTTAATTAAGCTGTTGAAACATGTCTCCAAAATGCCAAGAAATATGAGTGGCATGACTTTGAATGTGCAATTACTGAAAGGCTGCATACATTATAATGATGAAACAAGTGTGTGATTGGTCTCACTATTTCTTTCTCATTTCTGCTCGCAGCTTTGATTTTGGCAATTCAGCTGCTTCCTGCTGTTGAGTGAAACAAGGCTTGAAATCGCGACTGCTGCTTGCGGCTGTAATTCCTTCTATTTTCATAATCTATGTTTTTATCATTTATCATGTTGCCACATTCCACTCATTCACACCAAAGAAACAGTCAATTGCTGGCTTTGACCTGTTTGTCTCAAATGACAAACAAATGACTCTGTGAAGAAAAGTGGCATTATGGCATTTGCAAAAAGAACATTTTGAAATAAAAACTGCTGCAATGAAATAAAAATGAATCCACAGCTCCAATAAATGTTGTTTTCTGTAAAAAGAAGCTGGATGAAATAACACTTAATAATACAGAGCTGAGTTTGAATTAGTCCACAATACCTTTCACATTACACACTTTGGGTCTCCATACTCTCAGAGCATGGACAACTATTCTACAATATTGTGCTGTCAAACAAAAAACTACATTTCCTTTGCATTTGATTCTTACTTTACTTTCTTTCCTTTTTTTCAAATGGAATTCTCTCGTTTAAGGTGCAACAAAATGGTAATGCACAATTCAGAACCCTGCAACAGGAAAGTCCATATATAGATCATGCAGCCAACAATTCCAGCATTCTCCATGGCAACCATCCACTCATCCCAGAATAGCAGCCTAGCCTAGCAGGTATGAAGACCCATCTGAGAAACACTATTATGCCTCTTTAGCTCCTAGCAATGAAATATGACAGCATAAAAGCAGAGATTAAATAGGAGTAAAGGAAAAAATCATGGTGTTTTGCCCCTGCTGTCTAACATGCTCTGTTACCATAACACAAACAATAGGTATGTATGTTGGCTACATCTCGATTTACTGTATCTACAGACTGCAAACCAAAACCAAGACTAAAAGGTATAGCTGGTTTAACTCTCGTGTTCTCCGGGAAATGTCTTCAGCTTTCATCCAACTCATGATGGCACTGGACTGGAGTAGCATCAATTTATAGCTAGCGTTAATGAAACTCAACACACATTTCAAATTAAAAGTCAAAGAAGAAACACAATGTGTCAGGGATGGCGTGTCAGTTTCTGCTCGCTGCACGAATAGTGTCTTTTCAAAATAAACTTCCAATGCAGGTTTACTTAGTTTTTAGGTCTACTTGGTTAGGTTTAGGAAAAGACTGTGGTTTCAGTTAAAATAAGTACTTTTCTTAGGTAAAATAACTATGTTTGTTACGCAACTGGCCCTAGTTAAGTACGGAAGTTACGTAACAAAACTAAGGTAAAATAAGTTGACTTGGTTTCACATGGAACACAAACAGCGGTCTCTGTGTTTTTTTTACCCGTCCGGCCTCCCCTCCCTCCCTCCCGACTATGCAGACTTTCTTGCTCTTTATACTACGCCAGTTGCCCTGAGCATGGAATAATGATGTGGATGGGTTTACATTGGTGTAAGTTGAAAGCCTCGGTGCGTTGGTATCAGACGCTGGGGTGGCGGTATTTGACGAGTGGAGAGTGAGAATAGGTTGGAAAGAGAATGGAAATAATGAATAAATGAAAACAGTACTTGTGTTAATAAGAAAAACTCAGAGCAGCAGAGTTGTGAGTATGATATGAAGATGTTGTACTGATGGAAGTGTGCCGTGGAAATGGAAATTATAACATTTTCAAGGGAACGCAGGAAGGATGTCTCTTTCCACCAATAACCATAACCTATTATTGGCTGCTCACATCTGCTGTTGACCAGTGCCACTACTTTGTTGCCTCAATTGCTGCTGAGACTGCAGGTTGAGAGCTGGAATGCTTTAATCTCCCAGGCAGTCTGAACTACCTGCCATGTAAAACTTAAAATCATCTCTAAGATCAGCAAAAATGCCTGTCTTTAACACACACATCCTCACTCACCTCCAAGCCGGCATCTGTGATGGTGGACCTCTTGAGGCTGACTGAGCGAACACCTTTCTTGGACAGTGGGTAGTTGTCGATGAACTCACAAATGTCCAGGTCTGAGACGCCTACTAGGCAGAAAGACTGGAAGCCACGCAGGGCGAATGCCTGCAGACTTACAAACTCCTTCTCCCCATTGGGCAGTAGGGTATATAGCTCCTTGGCATGCAAGATAGGCGTTACACCCTCCCAGAACTTGGGCTGGTACAGCACCTTGCGCCATGTCTTGCATACTTGCGCCAGAACACACTTTTCAGCTGTGGTGAAGTACCAGAGCAATCGGTTGAGCAGCTTTTCATCCAGGACGAGCTGGCGCTCCAGCAGCAGGGGTTTGGGTAGAGTGAGAGGGGGAAGCTGACGAAGGGACGGCTTCAAGCCTACCAGAGGCTTTCCTGGCTCCATGTCAGAGCCCAAGAGAGAGGCTGCTGAGTTGGGCATTCCAGAGCCGTCCAGGTGGTGGTGGTGGTGGTAGGGAAGGGAGGACACTGGAGGAGGCAGGATGGAGGGTACCGAAGAGGACTGGCACAGACGGTTCTTGGCAGCAGGTGTCCCCTTGGTGATACTTGCACTGCCCAGACCGTTGGGCTGGCTGGGGGGCAACTTCACCATACCGTTGCGAGTCACGCAGGGAGACTTCAGCTCGCTGGGGGTGGACATGTTCAACATTGGGAACCTGGTGAAAGAGAAAAGAGTGCAACATTGTGCTGTTAAACACTGAAAACTTGTGTGCAAAGACTAATTCATAAAGGGCCGGGGTGTGTATAGACTAGACTGCTTTGGAACTATAAGACTAATAATATACAAGCAGACATTTAGCTTCCAAACAATGGTGTAGTTGAACAACAAGTATACAATCCCTCCATGTTTCATTGAAATCCGATGAAATATCACCTGAAGTATGTGTAAGTAGTAAGTCAAATGACAGTACGGCTGTACTGTGTAGAGTTCTTTCATTTTATTGTTTGCTCAGTATGGTTTTAGTCAGGGGCTCAACCTTTTGTAACTTGAGGCCCACTTTTGATGGATTGAAACATTTCCGAGGACCACCTTCCCAAATAAATGACAAACTTGGCTATGAATATGTGTTATGCTACTGTCAGCTGTAATGACACAAATAAATATTCAGCACACCCTCATCCATCACAGCCTGCCATTATAAATCTAAAGTATTCAGGGTCATATTTCCTCACCACATGCTTTGAGCTTTTACTGCTGCAGAGTTGTCTCCAACATCACTTTTTCATTTCAGAAACTGCTCCACTTTCTGTCAAATGGGAGACTCATGGGCACCCATAGAAGCCATTTTCAAGGGACCCCCAGTTTTTCCTTGCCAAAATTTTGCGTAACATCTGAGCACTGTCTGGCGCTCTTCACAACAAGCTAGCATGACATGGTTAGGGCCAATGGATTCCTTAGGATTTTTAGTTTCATATGATACTAGTATCTTCCCTCTAGCTTTAGTACTGAGCCCAATACAACCTCTGAAAGACAGAATAGCGGCTGTCGGATTTTTAAGAGGTTAATCTAACCATTTGCAGTACCTCCGTGGCCCAAAAGATAGGCGCTCTGAGGCTCACCAGTGGTCCCCGGCCCAGTGGTTGACAATAGCTGGTTTTAGTGAAGTTAAAGACAAACATTAGTGTCCTGGTCAGCACAGTGTGCTAATAGACACTCTAACACACTGCACCTTAGTTTTTGGAGTGGGTGGCCAAGACAATTGAGGATCATTTTATGCACATTTTCCCCAAACTTCAGAACGATGGCATACTTATGGAGTCTTTGGGATTTCTACTAGGATTTCTAAAGAGTTTTTTTTGGGGTTGTACCCATGCCGGGCCAAACAGCATGTTTTTGAATTCCAGGCTTTCCCAGGAAATTGATTATCAGAACTGGGACAACCCGCCCCACCTTCTCCGCATGTGTGTCCCAGCTCACACCAAATATCAGGATATCAACAGTACTGTGGTAGAACTGATGAAATTAGTGGAACGAGAATTGATGCTATCTTTATGGAGCTGCTGATGTTAAATTCAAGTCCAGCCGGTGAATGTCAGACTTCGGACTGAGCCGTCATACTGAACATACAGATAGAACAACAGTTATTCTGGAGGACTGGTTTGAGAAGATTCTTTGGATGATTTGATTTTTTTACCGGCCGTGACAGCTTGTGGCTGGTATTGATTTCACCTCGTGAGGCTGTGTGTTGTGTGTCATCATGGCGAAATGTGGTGCAGGAGACACCTACTGTATCAGGACATCTGAAGAGTTAATGAGTACTTTGCCAGGTGTTTGTCTCTGTCATGGCGACAGCATCACAACTGTGCAAGATGCAGTCACGAAACTTTGTGTGTGGTTGATATCAAAATGAAAGGCCAAGTTCTTTGGTCTGAACGTAGTGAGGTAGGAAGTGGGGAAGGGGCCACTGACACCCGCCTCGACCCAATTTGGCTCCGTGGCAGCTGATGTGATCCCATCGCAAGATGGTTTCTAATTTATTTTTACTTTCTTTTTTTATCTATTTATTTTATTTATTATTTTTTCATGTGGACACATGTTGACTAAAACTGCTGTCCAACTTAAAGGAGCACTATTTTATGGCACTATTTTATTGTACTGTGAATCAGATGCCATAAATTCAATGCATTTTGCATCATTGACTCCCTTTACACCTGTGATTAAAATGTGTCTCGTATCCTGATATGATGGTAAATGGACTGCATTTAAACAGTATAGCTTTATCTTATACCTTTCTAGTCTTCTGACCACTCAAAGCACTTTACACTGCATGTCAGCATTCACCCATTCACACACACATTCATACACTGATGGCAGAGGCTGCCATGCAAGGTGTTAACCTGCCCATCAGGATCTAATCTGAATACTCATTCACACGGCGATGGCTCAGCCTTCGGAAGCAATTTGGGGTTCAGTATCTTGCTCAAGGACACTTCGACATGTGGACTGCAGGAGCCGGGGATCGAACCTCCGACCTTCCAATTGGTGGGCAACCTGCTCTACCTTCTGAGCCACAGCCGCATAATTTAATTTTAAAGGTCCCATATTGTAAAAAGTGAGATGTTCATGTCTTTTATATCATAAAGCAGGTTAAAGTGATATACAAATACTGTGACAGTATCAAAACACTCAATCCATGGAGAAATACACACAGCCCGTATTCAGAAACTGTGCGTTTGAAACAAGCCATTAGGATTTCTCTCCATTTGTGAGGTCACAAATATACAATATTTAGACCATTTCACAGTTTTAAACGTAAACACTCTAAATGTGTCCCAGTTTATTTCCTGTTGCAGTGGATGTGAATGACATCAGCTGACAGGAAGTAAACATGGACCCAAACTGTTTCCTAGCAACGCAATTCCGTTGAAATTTTTTTTTTAACTGTTCTCGTTTCCGCGATTACGTATTTCCGCCCACGTAGTTGTTGCGTATGGATTAAAAATACGAATGCATTTCCACTTGCGTTTGGTTTGTCCTATCGGATCACAATCGATCCTCGATGCATTTTGGGTGCATTTACACCTGTAGCCTACTTTCTTATCCGATTCCAATCCGATCACCAAAAACGTATTTTAATGCAAGTGTAAAGGGGGGGTTGTAAAGGGCTGCACGGTGGTGAAGTGGTTAGCACTGTCGCCTCACAGCAAGAGGGTCGCTTGGGGCCCTTCTGTGTGGAGTTTGCATATTCTCCCCGTGTTAGTGTGGGTTTGCTCCGGGTTCTCAGGTTCCTCTAACAGTCCAAAGACATGCAGGTTAATTGTTGACTCTAAATGTCCCGTAGGTGTGAATGTGAGCGTGACTGGTTGTCTGTCTCTGTGTGTCAGCCCTGTGATAGTCTGGAGACCTGTCCAGGGTGTACCCCGCCTTCGCCCAATGTCAGCTGGGATCGGCTCCAGCCTCCCCGCGACCCTGAACAGGATAAGCGGTTACAGATAAAGGGGGTATTTATGACGAAGTATCTTGTGTCCGATTTTTAATTCACCAATTACTTCTCTATAAACTGTTTATCAATTTGATTAAATCATTTGAACTCAACGTCCTCTCTATCCAGGACTTGATGACAATTATACCAGCTCCATGACAATTGAGCAAACTCTATCCAATGATGTAGGCTGCAAGATGCAGCTGAAAGGCCCATAAAAAACATTGTAAGTGGACCATGAGTTGAGATTATTACTACTAACTGTTACTGCAACTAATAATTCCAAGGTAGGTAGTAGTAGGCGAGATTGGAGCAAATATGATTAAAAAAAGTTATTTTTATAAAACAGTCGCTATATCCTGACAGTAGTACATGAAACAGGTAATCTGAAAAAAAAATCATGTTCCATCATGCATCTGCAAGATTTCACAGACCGGAGGAAAACAAGCAGTCAGAGCTGATCTGAGGTCTGCTGTCCAGCTGCCGTCTATGAGAGCCGGCTGTCAATCACTCGCGAACTCCGACCAAACGGTCAAACTAGGCAGCGCTGATCAAATATGAATCAATATTCTGTTACGTTAATGCCTATTTCTCTCCTCAGATGTTTTCAGAATAATCTTGTAGCACGGTTTAGCTGGAAAATGAGAAAGTTTGTGACGACACAGCCATTGTGAAATCTGGTGAAGGAACGGCAAGGGCACAGCCAATAGGAACATTATCTCAATGAAATGACCTGTGATTGGTCAGAAGATTTTCTGAAGCCTGAAAACAGAGCCATGAGGAGGAGCAGAAGTCTAGTTTTCTCTCAGAACACTTGAATTACAATATGCTGAAAGGTTATTATGGATTTTTTGCCCAATGATGCCAAAAATATACTACCTACTGCCACTTTAAGAGTGAATTTTTCACTCTTGTGTGTGTGTGTGTGTGTCTTCATTTTCCAGAAAATGTACTATATCAAGACTACATAAGGATCTATCTGTATAGCCCCTCCACTATTTCATCTATTTTGTCTGACCATCGATGAAAAAAAGTATTATAATAATATAAAAAAGAGGAAAGCATTTTTTTTTCATGGAAATATTTGCTGTATGACTGGAAACCAGTTTGCAGTCAGCTGAGTCAAAATGTTGCAACTATCATCAGCATGCCGTTTGAATAGGTGGCTTCTCTTTTGTTGCTTGCATTCAACAGAGCTGGACGTTGTATCCGAGTGAAAAACACATTATAGTGTAAATGAATGCTGTGGCCCGTGGCCTCATCGAGTCTGTTCTCTGTGATCTCACTGTATCAGCAGCAGGAGGACAGCTCACAGGCTCAAACCGCTCGGTTATGTAACATGCTGACTACAGGGCTTCACACAAAACAGCATCTCTTTGTCCCACTCTCCTGATACGACCAGCTGCACTATCAACACCTGCTACATCCACACATGCATCAACATAATAATGTATGTGCATACTGTCTATACGTTATCGAGAGCACTTTTTCCATACGACCGCATCTGGTAGCATTTTACGTTTTATCACTTTCGAGTATTTGTTGTTGGCCCCTTAGCAGATGGAGACTGGCTCTGCCTCCGCTGTAGCATCGCCGAGGTTCATCCATTACATAATACAACAATGTTGTCAACCAGACTGGCTACAGCAAGCACTGTGAAACATTTAAAAAAAAAAAAGCAGACATCTTTCAGAGCAACGACGGGCTACCCCTCAGGGAAACAGATGAAGAAAGTATTCACTCAGATGTCACAAAATATACTGATTAATTACACAGCTACAGCAAAAAAATCTATATTTACCATTCCTCCGTCTGTTATGTCATGTGGCAGTGGTGTCAGGCAGGGAGGTAGGAATACTCCGCTGCCTGTGATCCACCACAAGCAACAATAACACGACATCCGGCTCTTCACAATAAAACCCTTATCGCCCACAAATCTCGACTGACTCCATTGTAAAACAAACATAACATTTTTCACCTTAATGTTGAATTTGATTAGGTTGAAAAGATGCTACTATAATTAGAATGGCACTCGGAGAGCGCAGACCTCCGCCAAGGTGCGTGACTTTAAAAACAGATCACAGCTCCCAGCTGGCGGTGCCATGAGGTGGTCGGCTTGTTATCAACATGGTGTGTTTCCGTGTAACGTATCCGCCGGATGCCTCTCTCATTCAGCAGCCTTGTTGTGTCTTTATAACGATACACTGCGTTGTCTCTCATCACGTCATCTACCTTTGTTCTTTCTCACCGCAGACGGCCAGCAGCTCCCACACACACATCCACACACGTATCTCTCTGCTCTCAGAAGAAGGAAGAAGTCGGGGTCAGTCACACTAAGCATGTGTTATACCCTAAGGTCTTAATGCTCAGGCTGATCGGAATTCGGATTCGGATCGCCACCAGAATCTAATGGATTGTTCATTGTGCCACACTCCACCCCTCCAAAAAAATGTCATTCAAATCCATCACAAACTTTTGGAGTAATCCTGCTAACAGACAAACAAACAAACCAACGCCGGTGAAAACATCAACATCTCCTTAGTCTAGCAAGTTTACGCCAACTAACTTGATTTATTTCCTTCTGTTTTCTAACGTAAAGACAGTTATGATGAAGGCTTTAATGTGTCTTCTGGCGTGTCTCAAATGAGTCCCTGTTCAGACCTGGCATTGACATGCGTCCTGAGTGATCCGAACACAAGTGGACAGCTTTAAGTACGTCTGTTAACACCTGGCATTAGAATCCGTCTCCACATGCGTCCTGAGTGGACACTTGTGATCCGATCTAACTTCCCCGCTTTATATGATATCATTAGATATCATTGTGTTTTTATTTTCTTTTAACATTTAAACACCTAGCTTTGCAGACACAGAAAATGTAAATGTCCAGCCTCTTGGAGCTTCAATGTTTTTCAAACCTGGCCCTTCTAAAAAAGTAACTGGCTGATTATACAGCTGATGTCATTAACCTGGATTTTTTGATTTTGTCCGATGACGTTGTGACCATGAAATAATGATTTGGTCGGCAGGCTGTCTCTCACTCCGTACCAGATGTTAGCTGTGATGCAGTTTTGTTGTGAGAGTGAAGAAGAAGAGATTTAGCTGTTTTCATGTTGTGCTGGTTCTATAACACCACCTGGAAACACTACGTGGACACAAGTTATTTTCACACAAAAACAGTGCATACTTGCCACCCTCCCATTTTCCTCCTGCGGTCACAATTCTCCCGTAGTTCTCCCGATTTATTTTACGCTTTTCTTTCCCTTTTGTTATCGCAACCTGTTTCTGGCACTGTGCAGCGTCTATAAGCTGCACAGTTTTCACCCGGATGGCAACAGAGCTACACCAAATGTAGTTTCCCGGGGGAAGAGAGCTATCCATGCTCGCAAAAAAAAAAGTGCAGTTTCAGTTCATGTTTGAGCTGCGCTCGCCGCTGCATTCAGCGCACATCACAGCGTGCAGCACCCAAAGTTGGGCTTTGCTTACCGAGCGAAAAAAACTTCCAAACTGTTGGAAATAACAGGTTTCAGAGCGCAGTGGTGCCGTTGATGCATTGTGTCTGAAATGGCCTTCAGTGAGTGAGAGACGGAGGGAGAAATAGAGTACTAAGAGAAAGAAATACTCAAGCAGGGGCAAAAAATTAATAAAAACTGATGAATATTAGTTTAATGCCAGAGATTCATACAAGTTTACGCCAGAGGGGCAAACTGTTCTGTTTTCTTTCCTGAGAATTAAAGGGACTGTTTGTAAGAATCAGAAATGCTTGTTAACAGCGACACCTGTGGCCGTTAAGTCAACGAAAGTCAGCGTCCTGTTGCTCACGCTTGTGCTCGCTCTACAGAGACATGAACGAGCATCGGTCAACACAGTGAGGAGACACACGTCAGCTAAAAGCACAATATCACTCTATATTTCAGCTGCTTGGCAGTAATGTTAGCTGACCAGACCAAGGTCTCTCCATGAATCAGTGCTGATCCTAGTGTTGGCTTTTCCTGCCTCAGCCTCCCGACCGCGGTCGAAGGGAACAGGGGAGACACCGGAGTTTTGGTCGGAGACGATAACGTTTCTCTCTGCGGAGCTCCATCACTTCACAAGACACGGGAAACCTGTTGGTCTGGAGGAGCTGCAGCAGTTATGTCTGCACAAACATCCACTGTACATTCACTAGATATTCTCAGGGCTATGAAGTCATCTGTAGTGTGGAGTGTGCGCACATGCACATGAGGTGGAGCGAGCTTTATGAAGGCAAGCAGACAGAGGAGCAGAGGAGCAGAGTACAGCAGAGACTCCGGCCCTGGAGACCAAAGCTACGGTCTCCTCCGCGTCCTCTAACCGCGGCCAACACTGTTTAACAGACGGGCTTCACTAGATAGAACTTTGCGGTTTTGATGCTTCCGTGTAGTTTGTGTTGGAGTCTTGTCTGAACAGCGTAGCCACACACGAGCGCGCATGGGACACCGACCCGGGTGATTTATACGTGTAAGAAGTTACAAACAGTCCCTTTAAAGGTAAAATTAAAAGTTTAACATGAAAATGATGTTGCAGTGTACTTATTATTTTGTTATTTTCAGTCTTTTAAAGTCACCAGAAAGCAGGAAAAAAGGGAGGACCCCCACACCCCCCACTTTACATTTGAAATCCTCCCTAGTTTTAAGGTCTCAAGGTTGGCAGGTATGAAACAGTGTTAGAACAACTTAACTATACGATGCACTTTAGATGTAATCTTATGGGGCCCATGGTAAATATCAGCTGTGGACCCCTGAACAGACCCCCCCACCCTCCATTAGTTTGTTATAGGGAATTTGATTTAATGCAAATCAATTAAAAAAGTAGACAGTGCCCCTCTTCAACACATGGCCTCAGAATTAGGTAATAATGCAGGAGCCACCTAAAGGTGCTTAAGTTCACATTGTGCTTTAATGGTGCATATTACGATACGATGTGATACGATGCGATACGATACACTTTATTGTCCCCTTAGACAGTATTTCTTGGGGAAATCTGTCTTGGACTCAGTGCAGCACACCATCAGCTGCTTCCACAGCAGCATCAATATATAGAAACATTAAAAACAAACAACAATCCACATGTAAACAGAGAAACACATGACAATGTAAACCACAAACAACATACAGTATATTGCAATATTGCACATTACCCATATTGCACAAGATGTATTTAAAACAGGATGAATAAGAGATAAAAAAAAAAATAAGAATAAGAACACCATGATGCTATTGCACAACCCTACAGCCTCAAGAAACATTATTTAAAATTCTACAATTTTGATCGAGGTGGGCACAAACGAGTTTTTGAAACGGTTCAGTTTGCATACCAAATCAATGTACAATGTATCAAACAAAACCACAACGTAACTGATAAGCAGTTAACCTGGGGCCTTTGGGGAGCCCTGATAGTTTGGGGCCACAGGGCTGCTGCCTGCTTTGCCTGGATGGTAATCAGTGCTGGCGACCGCTGAAGCAACTCAGTGTTCATGATGTATAATGATGAGGTAAAGGTATGTGCCGTTACATAGAACAGAACTAAAGGGTTAAACTTGTTAGTACTGGTTCATTTCTGAGAAAAATAACAATGAGGATCGTGTGAAAAAAACAAGTCAAATCTATCCTACTTGACACTTCACGACTGAATGACCGACGAGAATCCTTCTTAACACTTAATGCAGTTCTTCCACTGGAGCTCAGTCATTGTGATGTGTGATCCTGCTTTGTATCTCTGCATTAATAATGAGATGGTGAGATAACAGTGTTACTCTGCAGCTGTGGCTGTCTGGCCTTCATCCGTGTCAGTGTAGAGCGTGTTAACTCAGCCTTCAATAACATGCCACAAAGCTACATGTTTGTAAGATGTAAATATAAAATGTGTAAAAATGGACTATGCGTGGTAATGAAAGGAGATGAGGAACGGCCCCCCCACCCACACACTCCCACACACACCACCACCACATGAATGCACAAGGCTGTCATTTATTTTCTCACACGGAATTGTCACACGGAAATAAACACAGGACACGGTGTTAAAATGGTGATCTACTGCACACGTTCAGAAAGAATTTAGGCAGCACTTTATCACTCTCAACTCGTCAAATACCGCCGCTTGGTCAGTGGCCCTACGCTTCAAACTATGACGCTCTACCTACCCCTCTAGCGTCAGTTCTGGACGTGTCAGGGACAGTGTGTCTGTTTCCGCTCTATACATGCAAAGTGTCTTTTCAAAATAAACTTCCACATTCACAGAAAACCGGGCCACACGGGACATGCGAGCGAGCAGCGCGACAGCAAGACGCCGACATCAAGATGCAAGCAGCGTGCAACCTCTTTACCAACCGCTTTCTACTGCATTTCAGTACCCATGGTAACAGATTTGAGCCTATTTTTCCCATGTGCCACACGGTTCACAGTAAATATAGACAGTGAAAATTATCTTTTGATGGTATATTGACATCATACCAGAAACAGTTTCAATGTCTGTATCTGTAGAATATGTCACAAACATGAAAATATTTTCAACTTTTCATTTCACAATAAAAGCATTCTAGCTTTTCTTTTTTTCTGTGGGCAGAATCCCTTCATTTGTTAACATTTTATTTCATTTTATTCTGTAATATTTGCAGGACAGTGTTGTGGAAAATGCAGCAACTTGCAAGGCTCCATAAATGAATAGAGTACCGGCTTTTAATAGTGGATTATTATTATTTAAATGAGCACACACTTAACCTTTTTCTGTCTAAAATAAATATAAATGACATTTATAAAGAAGTGAAATGGAAGTGAAATTATGAAAGGAAAACTATGTCGGAAGAGAGGGCTGGCAGAAGCAGCGCCGCGGCAGCAACGCTGTCTATGTGGACACCACACACTTGAGGGACACAGCAATGCCACTCATGTATCCAGTGTATGGTCCAAACATGAGAGAGCCCATGAGTGAGAGTGGAGCAACTGCTGCAGTGTTTACACGTCGTCTCTTCTATGTTTTTTCTATCGGTTTCAAATCCAAAATGTTACCATATTGGCACAGTTTTACTTTTCTTTGAGACTGGAAATAGGACAATGGTGTGAACTGTCATGGGGCAGCGCGTCCACGAGCCCAGCCGCATCTCGTCTCGTTACACCAAAAAAACACATGAACTTTCTGGCAAACAAAGACCTCCCTCCTCTACTGAAAGTTGATCTCCTTCAAGTAGCCGGCCTCAGCTCACGGCCTGTCAGACACCAGTGGCTCCGTTAGTCTGTTTAATAAACCAATTTAATGTTATGTCAATCACGTTGTCATATTACTTATCACTAATGCAATACAAGCTGGATTAAGCACCGTGACGCCGTCGGCACAGGTTGCTGATGTAGGCTACTTTTTAATGTGCCAGAACATGCCATGCCAGTTCAACCATTTTGCATAAAATCAACGGACCAGACAGGCAAAACCTGAAATCCACCCAAATCTGATATCTCAACATCTCACACTGAGCGTCATGTACAGTATTCTGTAATCTCCTGTTCTGCTCTCTCAGTTGTCTCATCAGCTCCTTCAGGTGTTGTGTATCCAGGAGGTCTCTTATGTAAAGGAGTAGGTGTGCTACTAACGCAAGCTCACCCACACAAACGATTCATCATTGACACTCCACTACAAACACTGTAGGCTGAATGTAGTCACCGTGACGTCACTCATTGGTTTGTGGACTGCCGTTTTGAAGCTTCGAGTTCAGCACTTTGGCCGTCGCCATCTTGGTTATTTGCAACCAGAAGTAACGCTAGAGGGCGGAGCTAAGCACAACCGAACGCCGAATAAGACGTTTTCAGGCGACCAAAAGGCTCAAATTAATTTTGATGAACTCAAAACACACTGTGAAAGGGTTAAAGTTCTACAACGAAAAGACAGACAATTTCCAGACCGGACAAGTAGAGACCAGTCAATCACAAGGTAGCCCCGCCCTAAAGCATCCCCTGCTTTATGGTCTATTTGACTCTAAATGGGACCATAATTTACTAAATGAACATCACGCTGTGTTGAAGAAATCATGAAACTAGCAATTGAGACTATAATTTCATGTTTACAATGTTTACTGAGGTGATAAATCAAGTGAGAAGTAGGCTCATTTTCTCATAGACTTCTATACAATCAGACTTCTTTTAGCAACCAGAGGAGTCGCCCCCCCCCCCACTGGTCCATATTCTCATAGTGATTTCTCTTATCCTTAGTCTGCTACTCAGCATATTCCATATATACTGGTCTGGGGTGATGGCTAGGGAGATCTATACTTTATAGTGCTGTTTAGGTCATGGAGCACGTTGATCCATATCCTCTGCGATGAACTCGTCTGGAAACATCTTGCACAGCAACTACACTGATCCAGCTCAAAGGACCATTTGTGATTGTGTTTAAAATCTCTTAATAGTAATACAGTAATAAATGTCACAACTTGAATCACTGTGGTGTAACGGTTAAAATACACTAGGAGACACTTCAAAGGTTTCTTTTAATTCACTAGAGGGCTATCGATAGACGGACGGACGGATGGATAGAGAGATCTAAATAGCATAATTTATTAGTTTGGAACTGAATTCCAATAAACTTGGAAATTAATGTAATAATATGAAATTGAATTCAGTTGCTCTGAAACTGCATTTGATCTTCACTGAAATTTGAACTGTACTTCCACATTCCGTTCTCACAGTCTTCATTTGTGGTCTGATAAAAAGTAAATTCAGTGCCTCATATTATTATATTTTCCAAGCCACTGTAGCTGTCATATTTCGCAGAGACAGACCTTCCTTTCTGCCACTTTGAATTCAGGATTTAATCGATAAAGAAACTATCAAAACGTAGGCCAGAGTTCCGTCAATCTGCACTCGATTGCTCTTCCTCGACGACCGGATGTGTGTCTCAGTGAACTGATGAAACTGAATTCAATTTTTTTTTTTTAATAATATTACATTCAGTTTAAAGTTTATTGGAATTCAGTTCCAAACTACTAAATTCAATTTCAAATGATGCTATTTAGATTGAGTTTTTTAAATACAATTATTCAAATTGAGCAATTCAAATTCAAACATAAATGATTCAAATTCAGATTCTAGTGACACATATTTCTGCCCTTAGATAGACAGATAGATAGATAGATAGATAGATAGACGGACGGACACAAAACTGTTAAAATGTGCCTTTTTCCATCTGTCCTGTATCTGCGACCAGATGGGAGTAGAGTGAAAAATGGATTGAATTTTGAATTGCTTAAAAACATACAGAATAAGACTGTAAATTGGCTGTATGTTAATGACACGTAACAATGAGAACTAATATGTTTCAAGTTCCAGATCAATCAAACTCCTAGTGGCACTGTTTGCTAAGCCGCATGTTGGCATTAGACTAGCTAGTCAAGTTACACAAGCACCAAACACTCACTCATTCTATATTTACAAAGAAGGCACACAATATAAAGCATACTCCTACAGTATATATAGTCAGCAAGACGACCTTTATCCCAATCATATCCATCAAGTGAACTAGCAGATAGGGATGCTGATTTACAATTTCTTTTCTGACCGATAGCCGATCCTCGTTCACCAACCATTAACCAACGAGTTTAGTGCCTTGCATTCAGGGGTGCTGTGGTTGAAGCACCTAATAAGCCGCCCAGCTGCAACGATAACCTGATGCACAGACAGGTTAAATCCGTCATTTATCACCAGCTGCAGGGTATGAGCAAAACAGGCTACTGTAGCAGCCACCATGTTGCGTGCATTGTCGTGGACACATGCAGCCACTTTAGTCTCCACCGCATCATTTGGTTTAGCTGCGAGGTTGTCAACTGTGTGTCTGCCTGGCGTACTCAGGTCAGGGTTTCCACCAGTGTTTTGTAAACCCGGCGTAACGTTAGCGAGTGTCCGAGAGAGAGAGAGAGAGAGAGAGCGTGTGTGTGGTTATTTTGTCAGTGAATAAATAAATGCTACAAATCCTCAGACCCAAGCCACATTCTTGTGCCTCGCTCGCCACCTGCTGATTAAAGTGAAGGCGGTTAGCCCCGAAGTAAGCGACAACTTCGGCCCAGGCTCACTTAAGGTGGACTGACCTTTAAGGTAGAATGGCTATTATCCTTTAAGTCACAAGCTACTCCTCCGAGTCTCTCAGCTTTTTCTTTTCTTTTTTTTAATTTATATTTCTTTTAACCGTCTACATAGCATTAACCGCTCAAAATTCTTATAGTCGGCTAACAGCTAAACGGTTAATTATTAAAGATCCCAAATTGTAAAAAGTGAGATTTTCATGTCTTTTATATGATAAAGCAGGTTTAAGTGCTATATAAATACTAGTCAGCTATCAAATACACAGAAATACACACAGAAATTTCAGAAATTGTGCGTTTGAAATAAGCCGTTAGGATTTCTGTCCATTTGTGATGTCACAAATATACAATATTTAGACCATTACACGGTTTTAAACATAAACATTCTAAATGTGTCCCAGTTTATTTCCTGTTGCAGTGTATGTAAATAATATCAGCTGGAAGGAAGTAAACATGGACCCAAGCTGTTGCCTAGCAACGCAATTCCGTTGAAATGCACTAAAACGGAGCGTTTTAGACAGAGGGTAAATACAGGTATATTCAGTCAGACAGTATGAGGAAAATAAAAGGTTTTTTGAACATTACAGTATGTAAACATGTTCTAGTAGAAACAAAAAATACAAGTATGAATCTGAAAATGAGCACAATATGGGAACTTTAACATCCCTACTAGCAGACAAATTAAACGAGCCAATTACCAATTAACCAGTCAAATGAGCTGAGGAACTATTATTGTTATTATCATTACCATTATCATTATCATACCATATCTAAATGTGTATGTGAGTATGTGAGTGTGTGTGTGTGTGTGTGTGTGTCTGTTTTTCAATGTCCCATTCTTATTTCCTGTGTTTTGTATCATCTAAGTACTTCTTAGTTTTGTACCTCTTGTTACCTTTATTTGTCAGGGACCATGTACAAAATATATTAATCTCACACAAGGAGAAGAGATGTATTGTACCAGTAATTACTGTCGTTATCTTATCTATTGAGTCATGGTGAAACTCCTCCCACAATCCAGACAAGCTTTGTCTTTCACATGACGAAATGATCAGAGTGGGCTAACCCAGATCATAATGTGGTTTCAATATTGTGATCTGAGTAAGCAATGTGTTAACTAATAAGCTTTCTACCACCAACTAAACTAAACATTGATCACCAGAATCAACCAATCAATCAATCAATCAATCTCACAGACAGGTCGGTGCTGAGGAATTCAATCAAGATTCAGCAAGAACACAACACTGATGCTTCATGAAACCCAGACCGGTACTTTGCGTAGGCTTGGATCATGTCAGCGAGGTTGTTTATTGACCAGAAAGGATAAGAGGTGGAAGCAGATATAGACCTCTGCTGCCACTCCTTCCTTGTTTGTTTCACTGGCAGACACCATCCACATTGACCCACCGGTGGGTTGTTTTCTTTTTCTTTTTGGTCATTTACTGTGCTCCCACATTGACGTTATAATTATAAAACACAATCACTAGACAAATCTTTTGCCTCAAGAGTCAGTTCAGCCAAATTACTCAAAAAAAAATCAACTAATTTCCCGTTTCACTCTGGATAATCCGACCATATGGCCAGAAAAAGGAGGTTGATATTAGACAATTCTGCCAAACTTCATCCAATGGCAACATTTCAGTAGGTTTGAGTAAAAACAAACACACAAACAAACAAAAAACAACACCCTACATCTGATTGACTGGGGAGTACATTTGTGGTTGTTTTCAATGGAATCGTGAAAATAAAAACATATAAAATGCTCAAAATTATGAGCAATATTGAGTTTTTTTACTCCGCAAGCAACAGATTCTCAATGGAGTGTCATAAAGTGTGGGAGAAAAGGTTCGTTCAACTTTAAAAATACCTGAAGGAAAAGTTAAAGGCGCAGTCCACCACAAGTCACTTCACCAGTCAGTAAATCAGTTGTATAATGTTTTCTGTGGCCCTGGAGGAGCTCTGTCTTTTCTTTATTACTGTAACAAACATACAGAAATGACATACAGCTAGATATGTATATGACCACATTGGAATTATAAGGTTCTATCTGTGTTCTATGACATTTTTACAGCAGTCATTTCTTGTTTTAGGATGAATTATCTCTTTTCTTATTAAAAAAAAAAAGCAGTGCAGGTCAAGTATAAAGGTCAGTGAAAGGAATTTTACTGGTGGTCTCATGAAGGACAGCAGTACAAATGCCAGGCAAGTTCAGTCTTTTTTAAAATTGTTTCAGATCTTGATAGGTTTATTTTCATTGTTAGCCACCTAACGCTAGCTTCCTAAAGTGAGTCTGGCAACGACCTATCCTAACATTAACCATTCAAGGTCAATACCTAACCTTAAAGGGATAGTTGTGGTGTTTTTATGTGGGGTTGTATGAGGTACTTATCCATAGTGGGTGTATTACTTACAGTAGATAACGGTCGGCGTGCCTACAGCATCGAGAAACAGACAGGAATACCGACACCAGAGCAAAGCAATGTAAGCTACTGCTGTGGACGGACACAGCAGCAACATGTATTTTAGCCACCTAAAACAAAGCCTCCCTTTAAAAAATTGGTATCCTTTTAAGAGTACACTATATTTAGAATATTTTTCAACGGCGAACTGAACTGAAAGTGGAACATATCTATCTGTTTTTGTCATCTGAGCCTGCTGGCTTTGGAGAGAGCATAGATAAGTTTCCCTTTCAGTTCAGTTCCCTGTCGGAAAGGAGAAGGAAAGGGCTGTCTGACAGCAGGATAGAACGGTGAAAATATTGTAAGTATAGCGTACACTTACACAGATATTGTTTTTTTTTAGGTGAGCCTTTCTTTTAGGTGGCTAAAATACTTTTTTCTGCCGTCACCATCCACAGCACTGTATTGCTTTGCTCCGGTGTCTTTACTCCTGTCTGTTTCTCCAAACTGGGAGCACACCGACCATCATCTACTCCAAGTAACAAACCTACTATGGATAAGTACCTCATACAACCCCACTTCAAATCACCCCAAACTATCCCTTTAACTATTCAAGGTTAATGCCTAACCTTAAGCATCTCGCAAGAGTTTCCCAAATTGTGAGTTGCGTGTTCATTAGAATTGATCGGTTCATTAGAATTAAGTTATGAGGTCGATTGTGTATTTTTTCATGCAGAGTTAGGCTCCCCATTTATTGTCACACTAGAAATCAAGGCCTATGGAAGGAGGCTGGGACACGGGCAGGCGGACATGTGTCTTGAGGTACGCGGTTTAACACTTAACTGACTATAACTATAACTGAAGCTGCGGTCGTGCATTGCTATTGGCTCAATTTCGGCGAGTGCTGACCAGATTTTACTGCGCAGGTGTTGTACCTCAAAGATATGACGCGTGACCCAGCCTCCTTCTCAGTTGGCACGGATGAAGTGCAGAGTGCGGCTGTCAGCCAGTTAAGGAAATGGCGAGTAGACACGGTAAAGTCCTGTTAGAGGATCCACCAGCATCGTTTGGCTCTGCTGTATGGGAGCATTAAGGATTTAGTGTTACCATGAAAATGACGGAAAAAAGTGGTGGATAAAACGGCGACTGTGTGTGAGCACTGTGCAACACGTGTGGTTTATGCTAGCGGCAACACTTCGGGTAGGAAAGAGCAACTCCTCCCCGCAGTATTTAAGCAGCCTCTACATGCAGATTCAGGCAGGGTAAAAGACATAATTAAAGCATCGGGGAGGTTTATAGTGAAAGATATGCAGCCTTATGCAGTCGTGGAGGACGCTGGATTTCAGCATATGATTAACGTAACGTTACTTAAGCCGCGCTTTTTGATATTCCCTCTCTCTGACACTTAAACAACATAGTTATTCCAGCAGCACAACCCCTGTAATGTGTTTCATATTCATTAATTATTTTTAAATAACACAGTGACACAGAATTCCAACCGTATTCCTCCAAATGCTGCACTTTGTGAGTGGAAAAACTAATCTTTCAATAAGAGCTGATAATCAGGGAATAGAGACATATGTTATACTGTTGTTGTTTTTTTTAAGTATAGCTCTGATGGAGCTTATGCTTCAATTGATGTTGATGGCCTTAGTCTATAATTACATCATATTTATATAAAAATGACAAAGCTGCATTTTTTGTTTGCACTAATGACTGTAGAAGACCTTTAATATTCTTTCACTTAAGATTTGACAATAAAGAAGTGTTTATGTTCCTTATGTAAGCCATACTTTTGTTAAGGCAAACATTTGTTAACTTATTTTTGCCAAATAAATGAAAAGCATGTTGAAATCAGAACAAGACCTCCTCGCTGTAACATAAATGTACCGAACCGAACCGAAAACTGTGACTCCAAAACCCGTGATATGAACCCAACCGTGGATTTTGTGAATCGTTCCACCCCTATACTAATCTACCCAATAGTAGGAAAAATATCAAAAATTGGCATTAAAGAGTTCTTACATGTATTTGTTAATGATAAAAACAGAAAAATATAATAATCTATGATATATGACTCTATGAAAGTACTTCACATAGTGTGGTGGAAGAAGAACCAGCAAATCAGCAGTCACACACACATTCATACACTGATGGCAGAGGCTGCCATGCGAGGTGCCAACCTGCCCATCAGGATCTAAACTAAATACTCTTTCACACAGCCTTCAGGAGCAGTTTGGGGTTCAGTATCTTGCCCAAGGACACTTCGACATGCGGACTGGAGGAGCCGGGAATTGAACCAGGATCTTCCGCTTAGCGGACGACCCGCTGAAACCACAGCCACCCCTCGCTCAACTCACGATTAAAGAAGACAGGGTGCTGGATCCTTAATGTAGATAATAGAACTAGTATTACCTCCTTGTGGTTGCACACCTCCACCAACCAGTCAAGTCAGTTTACATCCACGTCTGTCCAAAATGTCATCACGTTTTGTTTTTTATTTTATCCTGTTAGACATTTGTGTGAAATTGTCATAATTAGAAGATGAATTCTTAGGTTATGGCCAAAAACGTGTTTTGTGAGTTCACAGTGACCATTGACCTTTGGCCTTTGACCACCAAAATCGAATCAGTTCATCCTTGAGTCCAAGTGGACGTTTGTGCCAAATTTGAACATGTTCCTGAGATATCACGGACCGGACGGACAACCCGAAAACATAAAGCCTCCTCATTATGTTTTTATAAAAGAAACTAGGAGAGCACTCCAGTTTGACTTTTTCATATTGCCACACAGACCTTTTCAGGCAAGACGCCCTTCTTCAGCATGTGTTCTGGCAATTTCAAAATCAATATACACAGGTGGGGTTAATTATAGATGGCCGCAACCAGCACAACAAATACATCCCGACAGCCACAACCATTCACAGTCACATGATGTAAATCCTGTATAGAATAGATAAGAGAAAATAAGAAAAAACAAATGTGCGAGTGAGGGAATCAAGGAAGTGTATTCGATACTTGTGTTCACAGATTTTCCCAACATAATACAAATGACATGGGCATTTTACCAGGTAGACCACAAACTCAGTGTTACATGTGATTCTGCCCCTGACCTTGATGTCAACCCCAGACTTTGGATTGGTGAATTGATTATCCTGTCGTCTCCCGGCATGAGGGTCGCAGGTTCAAACCCGGCTTGGGGCCCTTCTGTGTGTAGTTTGCATGTTATCCCTGTGTTAGGGTTCTCCGGTTTCCTCCCACAGTCCAAAGACATGCAGGTTAATTGTTGACTCTGATTTGCCTGTAGGTGTGAATGTGGGCATAAAGGTTGTCTGTCTCTATGGCCCTCTTCAGACCTGGTATTAACATGTGTCCTCAGTGATCCGATCACAAGTGGACACCTCTAAGTACAGGTGTGAACGCACTCAAGACGCAATGAGGACGCATTGACATCAGATCTTTCAGACCACATTCAGAGGTGGTCTGGGCCACATGTGGCCACATTCTTTTAGCAGTGTGTAGTGAATGCGTCCTGGGCCATATTAAAGCTGCAGTAGGCAGTATATTTTTGGCATCATTGGGCAAAAATTCTATAATAACCTTTCAGCATATTGTAATTCAAGTGTTCTGACAGAAAACTAGACTTCTGCTCCTCCTCATGGCTCTGTTTACAGGCTTTAGAAAATCAACCTCTGACGGGAGACTTTGACCAATCACAGGTCATTTCATTGAGAAAGTGTTCCTATTGGCTGTGCGCCAGTCATGTGACCAGAACTTGGCGTTCCTTAGTCAGATTTCACAATGGCGGCAGCGTCACAAACGTTCTCATTTTACAGGTTCCCAGCTTTCAGATGATGTACACCACTTCTATGTGACATCTACTGCTGACTATCCACACCTTGAACATCCCCAGTCCCCTACCCCTCTAAAAAAAGAGGTCAGAATGGAAAGGGGTGGTATCAGCAGGGACCCACCGTAAACAGCAGGGAAACCGATGTGTACTGAGGACCATAAAGATTAAGCGACAAACCAAGCCAAGGCCAGATTCTCTTTTTTTTCCCAACCCGACATTCAGTGAGTTTGATTCCTTTTTGGAGACTTTTTTTTTTGCAATGCAATGCTTTTTCCTGGTTTATATGTGTGGGAGAGCATTGAACCTTTTCGACTGTTTATGAGGGGACAAATCTTGTGGACATTCTTCCAGGAAAATTTCCTGTGCTCTTATTTGGGGCAGGGTTGTTTAAGCTAACATTTAAGATTCCTCTTAGGGTCACGAGGGATTTAAAGACAACCCAAGTTATTTCCAGTTCCTCTCTTAACCAGTTCTTAGTAGCACAGTAGGGCTTGAACTTTATTTGTAACTAGGCTGAAGCTGTTTGTTATATTCTTCCCGTCAATATGTGTCTTGTCTACGAAAAACCGGCATGCTTTCTTTGCTTTCTGGCTGCTTCTACCCAGGCTCGGACTGCTAATCTGGCAATTCCAGAAAATGGCAGATGGGCCGGCCCACCTCGTGGGCTGCAAGGCCACCACCTGCAATGTGGGAAAAAACTAGAATTACCGCCTTGTGGTTGTATGCCTCCGCTAACCAGTCAAGTTGCAGTTTACATCCATGTCTGTCCAAAATGTCATCACGTCATCATTTTGTCCTGTTAGACATTTGTGTGCATATGAATTCTTGAGTTATGGCCAAAAACATGTTTTGTGAGGTCACAGCGACCTTTAATCTTTGACCACCAAAATCAAATCAGTTCATCCTTGAGTCCAAGTGGACGTTTGTGGCAAATTTGAAGAGATTCCCTCCAGGGGATCATGAGATATCACGTTCATGAGAATGGGAGGGACGTGAGGTCACAGTGACTTTGACCTTGTCTTTTGACCTATGACCATTAAAATCTAATCAGTTCATCGATGTGTCCAAGCGGATGTTTGTGCCAAAATTGATGAAATCCCCTCCAAGCGTTCCTGAGATATCGCATTCACCAGTACGGACAGACGGATGCACGGACAACCTAAAAACATGCCTCTGGCCACGGCTGTTGCTGGCACCGAGGTATAATAAAGTGAAAAGGTGCAATAAAAGGTGTAATAACCGGAAAAGATTATAGAGAACAGAAGCACTGCTAATGCTGTACCACTCAGGTGGTTTATACAGGTGAATTCAGGGCCATAATCACCTATTTACCATTGGGGGGGACCAGGAATGTACTGAGACTGGGATTCAGCCAGGACTTTGAGATGGAGAGGCCGAAAAAAAAGTTGGCAATATCTTGAACGCTAATACAGTTTTTGTGGTATAAAGAGAATCGGATGATGGTGACACTTAAGGATGTCTTGCTGACACCTGCCTTTCAGTATGTATAAGCACATCACCACTGCCCTGAATTAAAACAAGACCGGCCAGGCAAGCATGAGTCACAGTTCATCACGTTCACGATGACTGAGCCAACCAGATTTCAACAAAAACTGGGATCAGTCTAAATTGGGAGGGCCCGCTCGTATCCCCCATGCCACGGCCGAGGACCATACAGTAACTACTGACATCAGAGGCTGAAAAATAACAACTCTATGACCACCAGCCGGTTCGGCCTGGAATGGATCAGCGGGAGTCTCCCCTCTAAATTCCCCCCATTTTAAAGCATTTTGAAACAAAAATCTGAGATAATTTGAGTAATGTTACACGAAAGGTTCAACTGTTATGTTTAGCATTACAAGGCCGAAGTAAGGGTTTAATCAGCAGCAACTGGACTTGGTTTAGATTCTTGAAGACGTTTCACTTCTCATCCAAGAAGCTTCTTCAGTCCTGGCTGCTGATTTAACCCTTACTCGGATACAATGACCTGGATGACTGAGAACCTTCACAAACATTACAAAGCCTACTACTCACATGCTTCTTGATCAGGGTAAAACAACTAATAAACAGTTTAGGTCTGTGTGTGTTGTAATATTCATTTTTAAATAATGAAAAGATACTTAACGCTAATGAGTCTTACAGCCCAGTACTACTTGAAAATGCCTGTGTCTTAATAAAAAGCATCCCAATATTCCAGACCTCTTCCCAAGCAATATTTGGAGCTTGGATTTACACATGGGCAAGGGCACATGATGACCACACCATTACCCACATCTGACATGGGTCCAGACCTTGTCCAACTTCAGATCAGGACATTGAAACCTAAACAATGGTGTTATTATTTTTAAAAAAAAAGCTATTTATATTTATATATATTGGGCGGGATATTTTGATCATATTTGAATTTTGAGGGGATGTGTGTCCGTCCGTCCCCCCATTATAAAGCCTTGGGTGACTTTATTTCTAGTAATTATACTGTTGAGTGTTCCTGGACTGAAACTCCTGCTGAGATGCAGCTGAATGTATGTCTTAGTTCATGTACTGTTGGCGGTGATTGTGTGCAGGCCTATGTGTGCTGTTGCCAGTGCTGAATTTTGTTCCCAGTCTAACCCTGTTTCCACCACTGGCTGCGGTCGAAAAGTCAAAAAAATGACGTCCTAACGTCTTTTCCTAACCACTTTTCCTCGACCTCGATGGAAAACGTCATGAGGTCAAGGAAAGATGAGAAGAAGAATTCATAAGGACTTAGGAAAAGACAACCGTGGTGTTGAGAGAATCAGACTGCACTTTCACTCGGCTCCGTAATTATGATGCGACAACGGCGGATGTTAGTGACGTGAGTCTGCCATGGTGAAACTACAATGCTCTGAAGACGGACTACAAAAGGTGCAACTTCCCTTATTGTTAAATAGCTCCTTCAGTGATAGGCTGCTTCACTCGCGGTGTGTGAAAGAGAGATACCATATTATATATCATACCATATTACAGGTCCTCCTGCTGCTGGAACACTTTATCAACAGATACAAAAGGAAGGGATGCTAATTTTGAAAAATGTTCTCAACCGATAACCCACCCTCGTTAACCGGTTATTGACCATTAACCGACAAGATTAGTGCCTCGCATGCAGCGGTGTACCAGCTGCAGTGTATGAGCACAACAGAGTCCCCATTTCACCGTACGGGAGCGTATGCTGCGTTCACTGTCTCTAATTCACCGTCCAGGAGCGTTAACTTAGCAGGCAGCCACTTTCCCAGTAAAAGTCTCCACAGCACTTTTAGTTTAGTTTATCAGGTTGTCCGCCATGTGTCTGCCCGGAAAAACAATAGCGATTGTCCGACAAACATTGTGTGTGTGTTTTTGTGCTACGTTAGCATCTGCTAGTGTTGCCGGTAGCGGCGTGCCCGCTGTAGCTACACACATACGCTCCGTCAACGCGGCGTAACTTCAGTGAATGTGGGTTTTGTTGGTGGCGTTATAGCTGTGAACGTAGCTGTAACAGACAGCGTGTGTACAATTTATTTGTCGGTGAATAAATGCTATAAGGCTAAAACTCTTCCGCTCAAGCGAGCTATAGACGGGAGCCAACTTCCTGTATCTGTAACTCCGCTTAAGACGGGCTCTGAAGGGTGGACCAGCTATTCTCCTTAAACTGACGAGACATTTATTTTAACCGTTTTAACCGATAGTGTTAATAGGTTAAAATGCATAATGTCGGTTAAACGGTTAATTATTAACATCCCTAAATAAAGGATTATCTGACCTTACGTGGACAACCGGTGAAAAATATCACTTCATTACCAACGTTGGAATTTAAATAAACAAAGGAATAACCTACCACAAAAACTTTATATGATAAATATTGGGTTATCTTTTATTTTCCTGTGAAGGAGTAGAACCATTAAATGTATATTTCATCCTACTCCTTTTGGGACGTAATATGTATTTATGTTGATTATTTGTTTGCCATATGTTTACTGTTCTTTTTATTTGTTATTGTTTTAATTTGTAATTATTTGTTACTTGTTCGAAATAAATAACTAGAAATAAAGTGAAACGAAATGGTTGTCACTATCCACTCATATTCATCAACATGAATCCCAATTAGTATATGACTGTATGAAAATATTATGCAAGATAAGCATATCGTTCGTTTTCATGAACGGCCGAATGGTGCGTCGCTTCAGAAGTTGCGGCCGCAAGGAATTGTGGGGCGGCATTATCTCCTTTCCTTTGGTAAAGGATGGTCCAGTGTATCCTATGCTAAAGGAGATAAGAAAGGAAGCAGTGTAGCACCTTTCTTTAGCATCTAGAGAATTCAAACAGCTCTTATTATGGCTGCTACTTATAACCCTTTCACACCAATGACCAGGGTTGGACCAGGGTTAACCTACCCTGGTTCAACCCTCCTTTTGTCAATTCAACCCAAGCCAGTCAACCCGGGTGAGAGAGTTGATCGTGGCATCATCAATGTGTGCAAAAACAGAAAGTATCACAGAATGATGCATGTTTTTGGGATACAGTGTAAATATAGTACACACAGCATTTATCTTTATAAAATGTTGAACTCTGTTGTATGTATGGAGCTGTAATGTATGCAAAAACACACAGACAACATACAGATTTACAGCATCTATTCATCAACATGAACCTTTTTTCCTCTGTCTATCTACAGAACCCATTTATCAAATATTAGACTGCATTGTGTTATCTAATATGATAATATAGGCAGCATTTACAAAAGGATTAGACACTGCTGAAGACTGAAATATATATTTCACTCACTCCACCATCCCAGCAAAGATTGGCTTCATATAGTGGGGCTACTAGAGTTTTTCAGCTGGGCATGTGGCAACTGTTGGGTGATGTAAGAGCTTGTCCAAATGTAATAAAATGAGTTTATATTTCATTTAGTTGGATAATTGTTCGATAATGTGATGAACTGGGTTTGTTACTTTATAACAGATGGAACAGGCGACAGATGGATCCTTTTGCAGGTTTATTTGGAAAGATAAAAAGTTTGAAAAAAGGTAACGTTACAAATAGAAGATGTACAAACACCTTGTTGTGTTTGTTTAATGTTACACCACGTTGCCCCTCACCGTCCCGTCATTTACCGTTTTTTTTCCTCCTCACCGCGGACGACCAGGAGCTCTCGCACCTCGATGTCTCGCCGCATATTTGTGTTGTTGTCGTCCGTCGTTCACCTCCGGCGTGTCTGAAAACATTCCTGCTGCCGTCGCTCCGTTTGTTTATGAGCCACGGCGACCTGTGACGGTTACGTCACGGACCGCGCGCCCTCATTTGCAAACCGAATAGGTTTGTCCCGCCCCCGTTTGTTAGCGACCCCGGACCGTGCAATTCACTTCGAAAATCGACCCCGGTCCGACCCACCTCTCCACCTGGGAAGCAAAGGCGAGTCGATCGACACGGGTTAACCCTTTCAGACACACAGTCGACCCTGGTTCAACCCTGGTTGAGTCCTCGGTGTGAAAGGGGGTGTCGGATACATCCGGGTTGTTTCACTCCGTTAGGAATCGTCCTATAAGCAAAAAAAGGACTTTTCGAACCGCAGCTCTGCATGGTCAAACTGCATTATCACAGAGCACACCACCTGCTCTATGCACAACTCCAGTCAACAACGTGGTACAACTTTTTTTGTTCTGGAGCTCACTGTATCAACCACACCGGTCGGCCGTCATCTTGGAGGAGAAAAGAACCCAGATGATGTCATATCAGTGCCATCCGGGTTATCTCGGCTTGGGTTTGGAGAGAGGAGACCATGGATCTGACGATAAACATTATCGAGTTGCATTATGGGAAGTGTAACACACACACAAATGCACACACTACCACCACCAGTCATGGGTCAGTCATAACAAACTTCCAGCCAAACACTGTTCAGATCTACACTAAATCACAAAATAAACTCAAAATACAAATTTGTCCAGCTTTAACGTTGCTTAAGGAAAAGCTGGGAGGGGGGGGGGTGATAATAATATGTTGATTGGTGAAGTCAACATGATTAACTATAGGCCTGCACTCTTTCACGTGCCATGGAGCACACACACACAGACTGAAGAACAGCTGACAGAGCAGCAGGGGTGGAACCACCACGACAAGCAGCAAAACACACAAGAGACACCTGGTAGGAAAGAAGAAGAACAAAAAAAAGACTTGAAAAAGAAAAGAAATCACATCGCTGCACAAATGAGAACGAACGAGGGTTGCGTCACTGAGAGACGCTGACGTCATTGTGTTTGTTAATAATACGCAGCTCGATGCGGCTGATCAGCTTCTAGTCTCCCAAAGGCCCCGCTACACCACCACCACCACCATCTCCATCACCACCACCACCGTGCACACAAAGAGCTGGCTCCTCCAGCTCCATCCAGCTCACACCGTCAGCCCCGATCCCTCCGCAGTCTCCTCCGGCCTCGAGTGGAGCGGAGGAGACTGCGGATGCTGCTGCTGCTGCTGCCATCACCCAACAGCCTCCATCATCCATCACAAGCACACAGACCTGCTACACACACACACACACATTCCCTGCACCCATGCACGCATCCTCCTCGTCCGGCCCTTTTCTTTCCTCGCAGCATCCCTTACCTCTGTGATGATAATTCACTTGGGGCATTAATCCATGATCGTGCGCGCTGTTGTTGTCGCTGCCTCTCGATCCCGTTTATCTTCCCAACGTTGCGGCGCAGAGAGAGAGAGGTGAAATAAATAAATAGTGATGGAGAAGGCAGCAGCCGTGCCCGTGATGTTCCTATCGGGAGGCGGAAGATGCGCCTACCGAGCCCATAGAGACTGAAGAAGAAGAAGAGCACCCCGGGGTCCACAACCAGCAGCAGTCAACCGACCGACCGACCGACCGCAGGGAGCAGGGAGGACCGATGCTCAGCCTCCTCTGCGAAGACAAGCGAATCGGAGCGGAATATCCTCTCTGTTGTGTTTCCGATCGCCTAGTCCTCCTCCACAACACAGTGGCCCTCTCTTTCTCCGGATTTCTCCTACACACACACACACACGTACACGCGCGCGCGCGCGCAGAGCGGAGCGGAGCGGAGCAGCTCTGTCTCATTTAAAGAGATAGGAGAGGAGAGGAGATAGGAGAGAGGAGAGGAGAGGAGAGAGGATGGGGCAGCTGGAGCAGCGCTGTGCACAGAGCCGCTCTGTCTGCTTCTTATGTAACCTGAGCAGCAGCAGCTCCTGATTGTCTGCAGCCCAGCAAACACACACACACACACACACACACACACGGCTACCTGCTGTACCTGCGTGCATGTGTGTGTGTGTTTGTCTGTGCAACTGTATGATGGAGGGGTGGGGGGATGCTCTTATTAGGGGTTAAATGTATAGGGCCACTCTTCTGAACACTGAGATAATTGCTGCATTGACTGTTTTTATTTTATGCAATGATCATAATGTGTTATAATTCCCATATTGTAATACATTATAATCTTTTTATAATGCGTTATACTCATATACACTATATGCATTATGTACAGGGTATGATACGATACGATATGGTACGGTACGGTACGATGCGATATGGTACAATACGATACGATACGCTTTATTGTCCCCTTGGGGACATTTGTCTTGGACTCAGTGCAGCACACCATCAGCTGCCTCCAGAGCAGTATCAATAAATAGAAACATTGAAAACAAACAACAATCCCCATATAAACAGAAAAACACACAACAATGTAAACCATAAACAACGTATATTGCACATTACCCATGAACCCCGACGGTACATTATCCCGCTTATTAAAGAGCTATTTAATAAAGAAATCAATAATTTGACACAAAATACTGATTTAAAAAGGATTTTAAAAATGATTTTATTCCACCACAAAAAATAAATATCTGCTCACAACCAAAGAATGCTGTTATTGACCAATAAGACTCGAGTATACAATAAAGCTGTGTAATAAAATAATATGACACATTAAGTAGGCTATGCAGTATAACATAGCAATCGTGATGCCAGTTTGTCTCCTGGGCACTGCCGAGGTGCCCTGGAGCAAGGCACCGACCCCCTAAAACTGCTCCCCACCCCGAGCACTGTATTTTAGCTGCCCACTGCTAACAAAATATAATTTTTTTTTCTTGGACCTGTTGCATTTAACAATCTTCACAAATGTACAAGTATGGAAAAATGCACTGTACTATGAGTACCCGGATGATGTACTCATGATGGTCAAAAAGTTGAGTGCATAGCGCTGGAAGGGAAGGTAGTTAAGAAGTAAAAGTAAAATCATGTTCATTATTATTCAGTTTTGATACAATTGTCAAGTGAGCAAAGATATTTTGTCGGGCAACAATTGTCTAATGTTGATATTGTTGATTGCCAGTGTTACAGCCCTCTAATTGATCTGCTCCACAGGAGGGATGAATCTTGTTTAAAAAGAAAAAAGGGAAAAGAAAAATGTTTAGTTATTTTTATGGCTTATTGTTGAAAATATATGGCTAAATTCAGTGGTGTAGTCCAAAATTCTGGACCCTGTACATCTGCATTCTCTATGGGCCTCTCCCCGCATCCCAGACAAAAACTTCACAAAACCACACTACAGTACATTGACTTGAACTACACTACAGTACATTGACTTCAACGACACTACAGTGCATCGACTACAACCACACTACAGTACATTGACTTCAACGACACTACAGTACATTGACTTCAACTACACTACAGTACATTGACTTCAACTACACTACAATACATTGACTACAACCACACTACAGTACATTGACTACAACTACACTACAGTACATTGACTTCAACTACACTACAGTACATTGACTTCAACTACACTACAGTACATTGACTTCAACCACACTACAGTACATTGACTACAACCACACTACAGTACATTGACTACAACCACACTACAGTACATTGACTACAACCACACTACAGTGCATTGACTACAACCACACTACAGTACATTGACTACAACCACACTACAGTGCATTGACTACAACCACACTACAGTACATTGACTACAACCACACTACAGTGCATTGACTACAACCACACTACAGTACATTGACTTCAAACACACTTACACTTTTTGGCCAGGGCCTGTTCATTCCCAGGCCAAAAAAAGTGAATATTTATATTGATCTGCCCATCAATTAGTAGCTCAATATTTTTCTTTTTCAGGATACACTCTTCATTGAACTGCTCACAATGCATGCCCACTCTAAGGCCATAACCTGTGATATGAGGTCACAAGTAGACGTTAATTCATTTTAAAGGGTAGTCTGGGAATCACTGCCGTAAACCTCCTTCCGGGGGTCTGCCCTCTTATGGGCATCACCTCGATAAGGAAGTGACGGCATGGCTGACTGCCTCTCCTCCTCTGTTTGTTCTGTATCTTCCAGGCGAGCATAGCGCAGCCGCCTCTGACTCTCTCTCTCCCCCCATTTCTTTCTTTGTGTGTGTGCGTGTCTCTCTCTCTCTCTCTCTCTCTCTCTGAGTCCAAAGAAGCAGGGAGCTGGAGAGCTTTCTATTTATAGAATCTTACCCGCCTGTTCAGCCTCCCACCCCCTTCGGCACAAAGAGATACACCCACAGACACACACAAAGCATCCGCGGACAGCATGCACGCAAGCACAACACGCAGGGCATTGCAAGATAATGTACGAAGCACACACACACACTCACACACATACTGAAATTTAAAGTGAATTCATGCATTTACCTCGTGAAAACAGAAACACAGTATGCACACGTGAACAAATGCAGGCGTAAAAATGTTAAGTGCAAAGCAGAGCCTAATAAAAACCCAGAAACACCCACCATAGTGCACATACTATAGCATTAATAATGCAGGGATTCCTAGTGGAGAAAGAGGAACACTCCCTGTAACGGATAGAGGGGGAGGGGGCTTCCACTCCTTTGCAGCTTCTACAATGTAGCATGACAATTACCCATCCTTTTCTTTATTATTCTTTATGCCCTGTGTGTGCGTGCGTGTGTGCATGCATGCGAACGTGCACGCGTGTGTGCGTGCATGTGTAGTAATAATAACAATCTGTCCCTCATCCATTTAGCCTACCACTCTCAGACACATCCACCACACATAAACACTAAGGCCCTGTTTACATCTGGCATTAATGAACGTATCCTCATACAACAATTTGTATGATATCTTACGAAAAGTTATTTTGTTATTTTTCATGCTCTATATGGGATTTAGAGTATTAATATAGCAGCAACTATTGTCTGTGTAAAGATATAGAGGAGTAATGTCTACCTGAGCAGAGAATGAAGTCTCTCTCCCTCTGTGTGTTGGAATCTGAGCTTATCTGTGCTTTGTTGACATAGCCAGGTCGGCCGCTCGCTTTTTTCGTATAACTGCAATAAAGCACGTTTTGCAAGGTAAAGGGGCTGATCACACTGAGACATGACCCAGGCAGCCAATCAAATCAAGCAAGAGGCGGGCTTTTATACTTTACCACTTCCCTCCTGTTTAGATGCAAGCCCCCAGGAAGAGCACCGGTCGTTGATGCCTATTTTCGTAGCGGCCAAACGGCGGTAGTACAACTTCCATGTCGGTCACCTAATGCCCAAAAAGTATTTTTCCCATAGACTTAAATTGGGAAAGAGACGTCTGTAACTCAGCGGATAATTTTTTTTTAGGTGAATCAACTTCCCAGTACGAACACTCTAATAATCCTTATTTAAATCATTAGGTCTTAAAAGTTGTAAAACGCACTAATAGCTGAATAGAGAGTTATTTTCCTTCCTCCGTTCATGTGAATGAGAGGGAGGCTGAGTTAACAAGCTGTGACGACAGTGTGACGTTGGGACCCCGTGACCGAGGCATGTGACCGAGCGGACGCTAATGCGCCTGCTCCATGGGCCCAATGGATGCGGAAGATCGCCAGAAGATCCGGGTACTTTTCCACTCGGAAGTCGAGCCATTTTGGCATCATGCGCCACTGAGCAACTTTCATAGAAATGAACGGGGCCCTACCTCCAATGCTGTATCCAGTTCTCTTAATACATCCATGGGTAGATGTAGTGGGGCTAGTTAGCTAGCAAGCTGTTGGACTGTGAGAGAGCTGTGGAGTATATGAAAGGGAAGGGGGAATTCATATCTCATGTCGGGATAGTTTCATGTAGGCTACAGCACCGCTGTTTTAGCCGACGCGCTTTTGAAGTGGCTACGCCTGTAGTGTCACGTCTCGGTGTGATCAGCCACTAAGAAGGCATCTCCTCCATTCACTCCCATTCATAAAATTGACCCTGTGCACTGTGTTGCCTATAGCCATCTCATGAAGCTCGGTGCATGGTTGCTTCCCATACAGGAGGGGCTTTGAGTTTGACCGTGACCTGACCTATCAACAAACAATTTTTTTTTTTTTTTTTTTTTTTTTATATTATGTTATGATTATATGTCAACAGTTCACTGTACAATGATTTTATTTTTTATTTATATTGCAGGAATGATTGAATTTGTGTTGTATGATTTACAATATCTCAGTCTCAGGATCACAAGAACTTCATCCAGCCCAGCGCAGGAAGCACGTGATCACATTGTTTGTACACATGACATAAAAAATAACTTGAGTTAAAAATAACTCAATCATAACTCAATACAATATTAGCTCATAATCCTATAGAGCATTTGAATCTCCCCGGCTGTAAATATCCTCGGCTGTTAAAGAGATGTTGAATAGTTTCAGGAGGTTTCATCCTGATAACACGTAGGCTACCTGTTCTTTTGGAATGTCCTCAGTTATGTGTGAATGCGTACTGTATGCATTAGTGAGTGTGCTGGCGCTTATGGGGTGTTGCTCTGAGACGGGTGTGTGCAAGGTTGTGGTGGGGGGGGTCATCACAGTATACCCACTATGATAAACTGAGGCTGTTTTCACCTGACTGTAATGTTCCACAGACATTTTTGAAAATATGCCATTGTTTGGATTTTAAGAATTCTAACGATCATATTCAAAACTACGTGAAGATGAATGAATGAACACCAAACACACAGACAAACACATGTGTGCTCATATGAGAGCACGCACTGCAGTGAAGATGACTCAGCCACTAGCGTTGCCATGGAAACACTGCCTCTTTGCAATCAGTCTCTTAGTAACTGTGCGGTTGCTGAGGCAGGGACCTGAGTGTAGGTGTGTGCGCGTGTGTGTGTGTCTGTGTGTGCATGCGTGCGTGTGTATTATGACACTCAGCAATTGATGTAACTGGTTAGTTCATTGTGTGAATAGTAAAATTAGAGCAATTATGAACAGATAATGTTTCAAATGCACTTTGCATGACTTTATTAGTTGTTTATTTATTATATATTATGAACAATAGGAAGATAGGACTCTTTGAGAGCAACGACACAAACCTGTGTTCAACCTGCCAGAGCCACTTCTCCTGACTCACCAGTTATTTTTTGACGGACACACTGTCATCCAACACAACACAGAATAAGTGCCAGCGGCGTTCATTTACATACACTGTATCCTCATGTCATCATCATCATGTTACAGCAGGGGTCAGCAGCACTAAAGGAATTCACCAAAGTGCTCCTTGCTTTTCTCAGATGAACCTGGTTTATTGTTATTTGTGTAAATTCATGGGGGCTTCTACAGAGAACCCTTCCATTGTGTAATGGTTTGACCTCGGTGCAGCACAGCCCACAGCAATCATGGTTCACAATCACTATTTTGGAGGGTTGTGGCTGGGAGGATCTTTGAACACCCATGCTTTCAACAATCCTTGAAGAACTCTTTCTTCAGAAGAGGGTTGAGAGAGGGGCTCTTATTCTACACAACAATTCTACAATTTCATTTAGCAGACGCTTTTGTCCAAAGCGACGTACATCTGAGAGTTCGTACAACAACAAGCAAGGATCCAGGTAGGAGGGAACAACGTGAGTAAGTGCCGACAACGGCCTCAAGTCCGATCGGTGCCGACAGGCAGCGCACAGAGGCAATGCACAGGGTGGATAGAAGCAGATTTTAAAAAAAAATTATCATCATCATCATTAACAACATCAACAACGTCATCAATATGAATATCCTAATCAACATCAACATCATCATAAATATCATCATCAGCAGCAGCAGCAGCATCAATGTCAGTATAGTCACCGGGCAGGCAATCGTTAAAGGGACTGTTTGTAACTTCTTACGCGTATAAATCATTGTGTGTCGGTGTCCCATTAAAAAGTTACAAACAGTCCCTTTAAACAGTGTTAACTCTTCCTGCTCCAGCCCCCCGACCGTAGCTTTGGTCCCATGTTGATAAGAGTATTTTTACTTGACAAATTTCCTTTTAAGATACATTTTGAACAGATAAAAAATGTGTGATTAATTTGCGATTAACTATTTTAATCGATTGATTGTCCTACTTTTGATACTTGAGTACAGTAAATATCTAAGACTTTCACTCAAGTAATATTTTAATAGGTGACTTTAACTTCTGCTAAAATCATTTACTGGTTAGATATCTGTACTTTTACTAAAGTGTGGCTTTCAGGTACTTCATCCACCACTGGCTTTCTGCCGCAAAAAGAATAAATGCTCAAGCTATCATGGTCTTTATTTGACATCGATTTCAACAGGATCATGCAAACAACGATCTCCCGAAGCCATTATGGGGCAATCCTCTGGTGCCACGCATGTGGTCACCATGTTTTGCACCGCATGTAATGTAACGTAACGATGTTATCACAAACGTACAACGTGATGACGCGAAAGACAGAAGCCTTAGCTTTGGTTGATGCTAGAATGCATGGTCCTGAGGGATGAATAGTACGGGTTAGGATAGCCTGTTGGTCAGCGGATAGGAAACACATTGGAAGGGCATGCGTCGAATCATCCATTCTAGCATCACCCTTCCCTTTCCGCTGCGCAAAGAATGTATGCTCTTGCTGTTGTGGTTTTTATTTTAGATCCATTTAAACAGGATCATGCAAACAGCGATCGCCTGCAGCCTGTCCATTTTTTCAGAGCCTGGACTTGAACCCAATCGAACATCTCTGGAGAGAAAAATGGCCGTCCTCCGACGTTCTCATCCAACCTGACAGAGCTTGAGAGGATCTGAAGACTGGCAGAAAAATCCTCAAATCCAGGTGTGCCACATCAACCGCATTGAACTAAGTACTGAATTAAAGTTAATACAAGGAACTTTTAACTGGTTATGAAATAGTCTCAGCTTAATACTTTATAATAATAATAAAACATAATAATTGATATGACCTACATAAGTAAATGAGACCATCAGCGAGAAGATTGGCTATTTCAATAGAGTTATTCTGAATGTCTGTCCTCGAGTCTGATCAACAAAATGCTTTATGGCACACAGGTTCACCACAAAGTCCTTCAGCTCTGACTCCAGTGGGGGCCTCTAGCGGGGCCTCTAGCAGGGCCCCCAGCGGGAACTCCAGCAGGGCCTTTAGCGGGGCCTCCAGCGGGAACTCCAGCAGGGCCTCTAGCTTGGTCTGTAGCAGGCCCTCCAGCGGGAACTCCAGCAGGGTCTCTAGTGGGGCCTCTAGCGGGGCCTCCAGCGGGAACTCCAGCGGGAACTCCAGCAGGACCTCCAGCAGGACCTCTAACGGGGCCTCTAGCGCGGCCTCCAGCAGGAACTCCAGCAGGGCCTCTAGCAGGGCCTCCAGCGGGGCCTCTAGCGGGGCCTCCAGCAGGAACTCCAGCAAGGCCTCTAGTAGGGCCTCTAGTAGGGCCTCTAGCGGTTCCTCCAGCGGGAACTCAAGCTGGGCCTCCATCAGGGCCTCCAGCGGGGCCTCCAGTAGTGGCCAGCCCACCGCAATAGATTGTAGATTGAGGGGGAAATGGATTAAAGTTTAAGGCTGCATCATAACAATGTGAAAAAGTGTGGTCTGAATGCATTTACTAAAATGCTCTTATGTTTTAAATTGGACCTGACTGATGTGATATCATGTAAGACAAGTGACCAAAAGCGGAATGAATCATAAAATGGGTGTCACGTGGGTAACCATTCTTCTTTTCTTAGAGGCATCTATATAAAAATATTTAGCGTTGGTGATTAATAACTAAACACTAAAAGGACCAGTGTGTAACAATTAGGGGGATCTATTGGCAGAAATGGGATATTATATTAATGAATATGTTTTAATAAGTGTATAATCGCCTGAAATTAAGAATTGTTCAGTTTTCGTTACCTTAGAATGAGCCGTTCATATCTACAAACACTGTTAACTTTTCCTGCTTGGGCCGGAATCGATAACGTTACTTGCTGCCTCTCTCTCTCTCTCTCTCGCTTCACCATTCACTTCCCAAATACACACACGCTGTACACACCGGCTCCGCTCCAAAAGACCTACGCTACTCAACAACAACAGCTCCAGAGAGGGCCATTTGCGTTTCCGCGTCAGCCACCGTAGCTCTCCTATACGCTTGGCACACGGGAGAAGCTTCCGTTGACTGCAGTCTACAACCTCACCACTAGATGCCGCCACTGGACCTTTAATGAAGAACTGAAACTGAGTCATCGACTCTAAATCAAATGAAATTTCAAACAGCAGCAGTTGAATATGAGAAGAACAGGAAAAAAAACAGATTTGTGCAATATGAAAATGGCAGACAATTTAAACCAACCCTCCCTCTCCCTCATGCTCCGTCCTCTTTGTCCCTCCTGCTGTCCCCCCCAACCCCCACCACCACCACTCTCCTGCCCAGCATTCAATGCGTTGTTGTTGTTGTTTTCTGTGCCATTCACTGTGCTATGCTACCCAAGCAAAGCTACAGGCAGGGAGGCAGCAGCTAACAGGCCCAGCTAACCCACCCACAGCAGGCTTCTCCTCCACACAGAGCCCTGTGTGTTTGGATGCATTGACGTCATGGCTGACGCACGGCAGCCTGGAGTGGCCGGCTCCATCAAAGGCCTGTATGCTCAGGCTTGAACAGAGGTATTATTAGCCAGCAGAGGGAGAGAGATACACGGAGAGAATGGGAGGCGAGGGGAGGGATGAAGGGGGTTCTGGGGGGGGGGAGTTTTTGAGTGAACAGCAGAATAACATGCTGTCACTGTTTGCTCTCTGAGAGTCATGGGATAATAAGTGCTTACTTTAGATAGGACTCCGGTGCAGAGGATGCAGGTAGTTTATTCATTTGTTAGTTTGGTTATTCGGGTTAACATTTTATGACAAAAATGCAACAGATGACATGTAAACAGGGCGTCAAGCTGGAGCTTCCATCCCTTGTTCCACCCTATGGAGGGTTCTAAGGACCGAAACTAAATATAGAACTAATTATAGAATTAAATGCTTAAATAAGTTATTGCATAAATAATTTGGTCATTTAAAGGTACTATGTAACTTTTAAAAAATTCCATGTTATTAATGACACCGGTGGCCGCTAAGTGAACTGCAGTCAGCATCCCATTGCTTGTGCTCTCATGCTGGGCATCGGCAAAAAAACAGTGACGTGATATTACATTACAATCATATATCACCATTACTATCTGTAATGTCCAATCTCCATGATGCTGACTAGCTTGCCATTTGCAAATGACTTCATCAGCTAAAATTACAAAGCAAAACCGAGTCCTTTACATAGAAATCAGTCCACAGGCTGTTATAGACACCCGAGAAAATCGGGGAATATCTCAGTTTTCAAGTTACATTGCAATCTTTTCACACAATGGCAAAACAAAGCAATTAATGCATGTAAATTGTTACATATAGTACCTTTAATGTGTAATTGTCACCATAAATAAACCACAAATTAAGTGACACATGGAATATATTAATATTAAATGTATTTGTGTATGTATTTATTTATTCAATATATATATATATTGTCATACATACATGTCTCATTTATGATTTATTTACTTATGGTCACACATAAGTATTAAATAATTAGTTATGTATTTAAATATTTAGTATCAGCCCTATCTGTTTTCAGATATTAAATGAGATCACATTCTTTTTACATTGTCTCATTGCCAATCCTCATGCACAACACTCATGTGTTGGCCTGCACACATTAGAGTACCAGCCTACTGCTCATGCAGTATATAATGCTGCAGTCACGTGACAGCAGGAAAAGAAAGATATGTCAGTGACAGCATGTGTGATGTGTGGTTGGCTTCACTGAAACTCTGGGCCATATGTGGAGTATAACAGTGTCATACGGCAGCTTTTTGGAGAAGTTCCCACATGTTCACACATGATGAGACCTGTGTTCTCAAATCTGAACCACATCCAGAAAGAGCTGATGCTGGTGGTAAAAGCTGACACTGCTGTATCATTAACCTGCTGGCTGCCACTTATTTTGTGACCCACGCTGTGTAAGAATGTAACCAGGTTACTTATGTTCCATGTAAGCATTACAATATGATACACAACGGAATAATTCATAACTAGGACACTGTATGTGCATGAACAACTTCAGTCATGCACCAGTCAGTGAGTCAGCTATTATCAAGTTTCATAATAATGTTTCACATGACAATGTGAAAACAATGTGACAAAGTGAAAGTAGCGAGTGGTGAGAATTGACCTGTCGCTGAGCCCTGCCCTCCCGGCTGCTACTCCGTCAAGCCGTCAGAGCTACTGTGTAAAGTTTAGAAGTTAATTCATATATTTGAGTTAAGTTACTAAAAATATATTTACAATGTTTACACAGTTAATTATTTACATATTTATGTTTACAAGATTATTATTTACATATTTATTTAATTTTAATTTAATTGTCCCACTGTGTACATTAAAACACAGCGTTGTGACTGAATGAGCCGCTGAGCCACAAAATAAATAAAAACAGCTGTCAGTTTCAGTTATTTCTATGACAGCTAGCAGCAGTGAACGTCACGAGCAGAGCGTCATTTTGCATCTATTTCATTTTATGTTTTGCAGCAGAGCCACACGTCTACATTGTCGCCATATTTTGTTAACGCTGAGGTTAATTAGTGTCTTTCTAATCCTGTCTTTATTCCTTATGTCTTATAATAAGTCTCCTGGACCTGACAGATATCTATCAGAAATAAACAAACATAATAAGCATAATAAGTAAAGCGCTGGCACTAACACTGGAATCTCGAATCTCATCACTTCTGATCATCATTTTCGAACCATGTGCAACGCCAAGGTTATCGCTTCCGCCTAGTCGGGTGGCACCGATCTCCCCGTAGGAAAACAATGGCAACAGTACCAACAGAGCTAACAGTCTTAACTTGGCGGAAAAATGACGGGTGGGGGCTACGCTTCCACAAATGCTGACGGCGTTACCAGCAGTAACCTCCGTATGAGAGCAGTGCAGAGCGTGAGCTGGCCAGTGGGGCACGCTCACATGCACTAAAAGAACAAGCGGCGATGTCAACAAAGCACAGAGAGGCTCCGATTACAACACACACAGAGGGAGAGGGACTTCATTCTCTGCTCAGGTAGACATTACTCCTCTATATCTTTACATAGACAATAGTTGTTGATGATATATTAATGCTGTGATATCATAGACTCAGGTAGACATTACTCCTCTATATCTTTACATCAAGGAGAAGATAAACTTCAATCATTTCCATAATGATACACCCTCTATATATTACACTGAAGTCACTGAACCCACAAAATATGGGATGGCAGGAGCTGATTCCTCAACAACCCTAACAACAGATGGTGTTGATGATATGACACAGAACAGAAGTTGAATGAAGTTACATTTAAAATAATAAAAGTGTCACAAAATATATAATAATTGTCGTAAAATATTACAATGAAACATCGATGCCCTCAAGGGAGCCAGTTGAAGCCTTGTTTAGAGCACAAAATGTCCACAAAGGGCCCTGAATTGACAGCTGAAGTTGGATTCCCTCTGGTGGTGGCAGGCTGAGATGCATCCCAGATCCTTTTACCTCTGCTGTGGCAGGGCATCAACAGGGAAGACATGATGTGGAAGATGTTAAAGCTTAGTCTGTGGGGAAAAGTAGCTAACCACAGGAAGAGCCTTTTTTTCCTGGGAGGCATGGGTCATGGTTTACTCTGGTAAATTTGCACAAAAATGAGGTGTATTTATCTTTCAAGGAGATGGGAACTGACTACCACCTGGGGCCAAACAATATTTTGAGATACATTCAGCTGAGAAGTTCAGTAAATGTCCCTTTACTGGTTTAATAGATAAAAACATTCTTGAGGACTATTTTTGCACTACCCTATTCTATGCAAACTGCATAAATGTTACAAAATGTTAGTTTTACAAAATTAACGAATGCAAATTCACAATAGCTGCGACCATGTACACACATGCATCCACGTGGTCATGCATTCACACACCGCCCACAAGTATGAGAAATGGTTCATGAGTTATGAAAGAGGACCTGGCTTAAAGGTGCTCTATACGATATCCAGAGCATTAATATGCTGTATCATCATCAACTATTATCTATGTATAGATATAGAGGAGTAATGTCTACCTGAGTCTATGATATCACAGCATTAAAGCTTCAGTAGTCAGTATATTTTTGGCATCATTGGGCAAAACTTCCATAATAACCTTTCAACATATTGTAATTCAAGTGTTCTAAGAGATAACTAGACTTCTGCTCCTCCTCATGGCTCTGTTTTCAGGCTTTAAAAAATCTAGCCTGTGACGGGAGACTTTGACCAATCACAGGTCATTTCAGAGAGAGAGCGTTCCTATTGGCTGTGCTCCGGTCATGTGACCAGAACTTGGCATTCCTACACCAGATTTCACAATGGCAGCGTCACAAACTTTCTCATTTTACAGCTAAACTATGCACTACAAGATGATTCTGAGAACATTTGAGGAGAGAAATAGACATTAACGTAACATGATATTGATTCATATTTGATCAGCGCTGCCTAGTTTGACCATTTGGTCGGAGTTCGCGAGTGATTGACAGCCGGCTCTCATAGACGGCAGCTGGACAGCAGACCTCAGATCAACTCTTACTGCTTGTTTTCTTCTGGTCTGTGAAATCTTTCAGATGCTGTTAGGAGCACTGGAGGACTCAGAGGAACATGTTTTCAGGTTACCTGTTTCATGTACTACTGTCACGATATAGCGACCGTTTTATAAAAATAACTTTTTTTAATCATATTTGCTCCAACCTCGCCTACTGCAGCTTTAAGGGAAGATCCTCAGACAATATCAGACACCTGTTACACCTTATGCAGCGTAACGAAAGCACTCCAACAGCTGCCTTTTCTCTGGATGACCAAAAGGCATTCGATAGGGTTGAGTGGGGCTTTTTGCGGTACGCTATTAGAACATTTGGGCGTGGGGAAGGTTTTATCAAATGGATAAATGTAATTCAGACCCAAGGACGGCAGTATATTGCCTTTCTTTTACTCTCACAAGTGGGACCAAACAAGGAGATCCTCTCAGTCCTCTTCTCTTTACGTTATTTTTGGAAGCCCTGGCCACCGCAATCAGGGCAGGAATTGGTATAAAAGGGGTTTTACAAGGGGAAGAGGAACACAAAAGTTTCCTTTACGCGGACAATATTTTATTACTTATCAAGGACCCTATTTTGTAAATCCCTAGTGTTCTATTTACAATTGAATCTTTTTAAAAAAAATATCAGGCCATAAGATAAATTGGTAAAAATCTGAATGTATCGAGACAATCAACAACCTCAACATTCCATTTTAAGTTGGTCCCAGTTGGAATGAAATATCTAGGTATTAGGTTGTGTGTTGTGTGGAAGCATCTCAAGATAACTTCTGTTGCTATGTAAAAATAAATAGAATTGTTCAGATCTAGAAAATATAATCTCCATCAATATGGCTCCTCTAATTCCAAAAATGAAGGCAAATTTGGACAAATGGAAATTGATAAATCTCACCTTATGGAGGGAAATTAATGTTATTAAGATGGTGGTTGCCACCAAACCTGGAATTATATAACATAGCATTTGAAATGAATGAAATAACGAGACATTGGGCAAATTATGAGTCTAATCCTGGGTGGGTATCGATGGAGGGGGCACTTGCGGCTCCATCTAGTGTTGTGGAACTGTTATCGCAGGAAAATACAGCAAAACAGACAGAAGAAGAAATCATCAAGACTTTTGGGATCGCACAATACAAACCAAATTATTCCTCAATATGGAACAACCCCTCAACCTCTATAGATAAAAAATATATTTTTATGGGATATGTGGTTTGCAAAAGGGATATGTGTTGTCAACAATCTCTACAAAGATCGCTCGTATATGTCACTTCCACGTCTTATCTTACTTATGTCACAGATAAAGTTGAACTCTGGAGGTATTTACAGCAGAGGAGCAGCGTAGACTGTATATTTGGACTGAAAAGGGAAGAGGAAGAAGAGAATAAGGTTCAAAAGTTTCTATATTCTTCTATACTCTACACACTGCCTTGACATTTTATAGAAAAATGTCAAATATAAGATAAGATATGATAAGATTATCCTTTATTAGTCCCACAGTGGGAGGATTTGCAGTGTACAGCAGCAAAGGGGATAGTGCAGAAACAAGAAGCAGCAGTAAAAAACAAAAATCAAGATACAACACAGTGCAAAAAGCAAAACAAAAGAGACAGACATATAAAATATGAACAATTTAAAGGTCCCATATTGTAAACAGTGAGATTTCTATGTCTTTTATATTATAAAGCAGGTTTAAGTGATATATAAATACTGTGAAAGTATCAAAATGCTCAATCCACAGATAAATACACACAGCCCGTATTCAGAAATTTGAAACAAGCCGTTAGGATTTCTGTCCATTTGTGATGTCACAAATCTACAATATTTAGACAATTTCGCCGTTTTAAACAGCTAATGGGGATCCGAATAAAGAATCAATGTAAACATTCTAAATGTGTCCCAGTTTATTTCCTGTTGCATGTGAATGACATCAGCTGACAGGAAGTAAACATGGGCCCAAGCTGTTTCCCGGCAACGCAATTCTGTTGCCATTCCGTTGCAATGTGCTAAAACAGAGTGTTTCAGACAGAGCGTGAATACAGGTATATTCAGACAAACAGTATGAGAAAATAATGTGTTGTTTGAACATTACAGCATGTAAACATGTTCTAGTAGAAACACAAAATACAAGCATGAACCTGAAAATGAGCATGACCCCTTGCCATGTCCCCTTTAAATAGAAGGAAATATAAAATAGGAACAATATAAACAAGGGGAATATTAAAAATTGGAACAATATATACAGTATTGACAATAAACAGACTATTAATACAATTGCACAAGTGGAAATATAATATTGCACAGTGATTGGAATGAAATTGCACCTAAATGTATTGCACAGTATGAACTGAAGTTGCACCTGAGTAGTATTGATAGACAATTGGTGTACGGTATAGTGCAGTTATCGTCAGTTTCTGGTGTGTATGTGGTCAGCTGGGAGCAGTATCCGAACTAGAATGTGTGAAGGCCTAAGACTGATATGGCCCAGTGAGATTAGGGAGGAGTTATGGCAGGATATGATCTCAAATGTAGATTGGAATACAAGGGATGCGAGAAGCAAGTTTATCCATTTAAAAATTGTGCATAGATGTTGTTTTATTTATCCCTGAAACTGTTTAAAATGGGCTTAACTCAGGACAATAAATGTTGGAAATGTAACAAAAAAAGTGGGTACATTTTTCCATGCTCTATGAGACTGCCTTTTTGGAAGGTGGCACTGAAAAACCTTGAAGGGTGTCTCAAAAGACCTTTATTACGGGGTAGAGCAGGTCGTCCACCAATCGGATGGTCAGTGGCTCGATCCCCGGCTGCTTCGGGTCACATGTCAAACTGTCCTTGAGCAACCCCAAATTGCCCCCGAAGGCTTAGCCATCGGTGTATGAATGAGTAGAAGAAGTCCATTTACCATTTACTAGAATTACAACAACTGTGCTTGCTAGGGGACAAGTCTCTTGCACCACCGGGCCTTACTAAAGCAGAGGTTGGACTGACAGTAACAGGTTTTGTCGTAGCGGCCAGGCTTATTCTGTGCAACTGGAGGAGCTCACATACACCAGAGTTTACTGAAACACTTAAATTCATGACAGAGACTGCTGCCTTTGAAAAGATAATCGTCAGGGTAAATAACGTCCCAAGCAAAACTAACGGAATATAGCAAACCTTCCTGGTTTACATTAAAGTAAAAGTAATATCTTTCACCAAGTTTAAGATTAGATAATCCTTTCTTAGTCCCACGGTGGGGACATTTACAGTGTTACAGCAACAAAGGGGATAGTGCAAGAAGCATCAGTTAAAAAAGCAAGACAGGCCTGTAATAAATTAACAGTACAAAAAAGCTAAGTGTAATAAGTACTGAACTGTTTATATAGCCTGCATGAAACAACGCGAGCACGAGGCGAAAATATGCTTTTTGTAGTCCATCTCAGAACATTGTAGTTTCATCACCACGGCAGCTCCACGTCATTAGCATCTGCTGTTGCATCATAGTTACGAAGCCTAGTGAAGTGCAGTCGGATTCTCTGAGCACGATTGTCTTTTCCTAAGTCCTGGAGGAGGCGTGGCCCCGGTAGGGTGACCAGATCCCAACAAGCCAAATGTGGGACAAAGAGTATGTTTGTGTGGGACAATGTGAGACACGTTACCAATGATGAGAGGTAGTCTACAATTTTGATTAATGTCTATCTAACTTAAAAAAATAGCCATTTCTAATCTGCCCCTTACCTCGTAACATCTCTATGCTTGGCCCGAATGCATCCATAGATTGGCACGTCGCTTTTTGAGCCACGTGTTTCTTGTGAGACTCACATGAACTGTGTCGCTTCATGTCGTATCTACCCCGTGTGAAATTGAAAAATAACTGTCAAAAAACTCTGTGAATCGCCTTCCATAGGCTACCCCCACCCACTTACCGTATAAGTAGTTGCCCAGTCTTTGTTGTAGCTGCTCTTCCTTTTCTTTGTGGTAGTTTCCATCATATTCTGCCTAAATCTGCATTACTTGTGAATTTGTGGTGACTTGTAATTTTCCCCTTTGGGCGTAGTGTAGCAAAGACGGTGACAGGTTAACCTGCACTTTACCCACGTGTGTACAGTTTGACATGCAAACACAGCCTGTGATGTCAGCCTTCCCTGCTTTCTTCACAGCCAGTGGATAAAAGCCAGATTCTAGAAAAGCGTCTGTCCTGCAGTGGTTTCACTTTTGAAAACTAGAGCCAGTGAAAATGTGGGACATCATCGCTGTTCGAAAGGTTTGCACCTCTTAATAAATGTCTCCGGTTGTGGAGTTTATAATCACTGTGGTGTATCGGTTAGAATACTTGAGAAGATGCTTCAAAGGTTTCTTGTTCTTTTACTAGAAGGCTGTGCAAGTTTACACTTGAATGAGTGCACAGTAGTGTGGTTCTAGAAGAACAGAAATGAACAGAAATAACAGTATAATTAACTACAACATAACACAACATACAAATGGAATTAGCAACCGCTTTTCATCTATGGTAAGGTGTGGAATTGTAATACTCAGACAACTTATACCAAATTACACACAGTAAAACACTTATTAATCCCTATTTTACAATGAAGGCACAAAATAAAGCATACTTACATCTTAATTGACGCACATAATATCTTATACAGCCAGCAAGACAACCTTCATCCCAAACATATGCATTGAACTCACTGCAGTGAACTAGTAGACCAGACTTCAAAGCCTAACGAGCCAATATACCCCTTAACCACTCCAAGTAGCCGATTGGCTCCTGGCACGCCCGCCGACATGTCGTCCAATGAAATGAAGGGGCTGCTGTGCCTGAGCTCCAAGTGAACTGCAAACCTTCTTAACAGTCTTGATATGTTAAAAATGCTGTGCAGTCCCTCATGAAGAAGGACACCTGATTGCTTGCAGAGTTGCCATGTCGGCTTGTTATAAGCGATTTTGGGCTTCTTTTTCTAAAAAGTTGTTTACAGATATTGGTAGTTGCGGGTTGCATTTTTTTGGGCTTGTTTCTAAAGTGTAGATGCTCATTTGGGTTTGCTCCTGTCTCTCTCCTTTGTACTGGTCTAGTTTGACGGTCGCTCACCGGCACCACCGCCACTCAGAGTGTTGTTGTCAGAGAAATCTTCGCGGGGTTGATGGAGTTTAGCTAACAATGCCGGGTACAAAGTGGGCGAAATATGACAAAAAGTACAACAAAGACTGGGAAAAAGAGAGCGGACTTAAAGATTGGATTCGTCCTCAAGTGGGGAACGATTTGAATGCAGTTTGCCGTTTTTGAAAGTGTGATATATGAGCACATCATGCCGATCTGGTGAAATGCAAAAATTTAATTAAATGTTCAAATTCTTTAAAGGGACTGTTTGTAACTTCTTACACATATAAATCTACCGGGTCGGTTTCCCATGCGCATATGCGAGCGCGCATGTGTGTGGCTACGCTGTTCACACTCAGACTCCAACACAAACTACACAGAAGCACCAAAACCGCAAAGTTCTATCTAGTGAAGCCCGTCTTGCAAAACAGTGTTGGCCGCGGTTGTAGTACGCGGGGGAGACCGTAGCTTTGGTCTCCAGTCTCTGCTGTACTCTGCTCCTCTGCCTGCCTTCACTCACACACCGTGCTCGTTCTCACTCTTTCGCTCCATTCTCACGTGCATGCGCGCACACTACACCCTGCAGAACAGTTAGTTTAGCTCTGAGAATATCTAGTGAATGTACAGTGGACGTTTGTGCAGAAATAACTGCTGCAGCTCCTCCAGACCAACAGAGGTTTCCCGTGTCTTGTGAAGTGACGGGGCTCCGCAGCGAGAAATGTTATCGTCCGGGTGCCTGTGTCTCCCTCCGGCTGCGGTCAGGAGACTGAAACAGGAAAGATAAGATATTCCTTTATTAGTCCCGCAGTGGGGGAATTTGCAAACACTAGGATCAGCATTGATTCATGGAGAGACCTTCGTCTGGTCAGCTAACATTACTGCCAAGCAGGTGAAATATAGAGGGATATTGTGGTTTTAGCTGACGTGTGTGGCCTCACTGTTTTGAGTGATGCTCGTTCATGTCTATGTAGAGCGAGCAAGCGCGAGCCCGTCGCCGACTTTCGTTGACTTAACAGCCACAGGTGTCACTGTAAACAAAGCAATATAAAGTTGCAAGCTAAAAATGGATGCAAAAATGACGTGAAATTTTCATCTCCTTTAAGTTCATAACAAAAAAATTTTAAGTTATAAGCTAAAAATGAAATACCAAAATGAAATAAAATGGTCAACCTTTTTTTTTTAAGTTTAATTAACAAAAAATGCTAAAGGGACTATTTGTAACTTTCAGAAATGCTTCTTAAAAGCGACACCTGTGGCCTTGAAATCAACGAAAGTCAGCGTCGAGCTCGCGCTCACTCGCTCTAAATATACTTGAACGAGCATCACTCAACACAGTGAGGAGACACACGTCAGCTAAAAGCACAGTATCACTCTATATTTCAGCTGCTTGGCAGTAATGTTAGCTGACCAGACCAAGGTCTCTCCATGAACATGATTTAGATCTGATCTTAGTGTTGGCTTTTCCTGCCTCAGCGCAGGCTGATGCAGCGGGGCTCTTCAGCTTGTCTCCCTGATCTCTCCGCCCGCAGCCGGAGGGAGACACCGGCACCCGGTAGGTAACGAAACGCTAACGTTTCTCTCTGAGGAGCTCCGTCACTTCACAAGACACGGGAAACCTCTGTTGGTCTGGAGGAGCTGCAGCAGTTATTTCTGCACAAACATCCACTGTACATTCACTAGATATTCTCAGAGCTAAACTAACTCTTCTGCAGTGTGGAGTGAACGCGTGTTCACGTCTAGAGGTGGAGCGAGTTGAGCGCAAACGCGCGCTCTCTGAGTGAAGGCAGACAGGCAGAGGAGGAGAGGCAGCGGCCACAAGCGAACGCGCATATGCGAGCGCGCATGTGTGGCGACCCGCTACATTTATACGCTTAAAAAGTTACAAACAGTCCCTTTAAGTTACGAGCTGAAAATAGATGCAAAATTGCAATGCAAAAATGAAATGCATGTAATATTATAAATATTAATTCATACATATATACTGTATGAGGTGATAAAGTGACCGCCTCTCTCATATTGTGGTAGTTGCTTGTTGCTTGTTTGGAGCTTTTTATTTCTATATACCTTCTCTCGCGAGATCTAGCAACACCGCTTGCTTGCTTGTTTCTCTCGCGAGATCTGGCAACACTGGCAGTGGGAGGTTAACCAGTAGCGTTATAACTCCAGAAGATGGCAGTAGCGCGACGTCAAGGACGCCAACTGCCGTAGAACCCCAACGAAGAAAAAGAAGAAGCAGCAACATTACCACAAGCTAACCACAACGACGAGTTGCTAACCCGATTTGTGAAGACTTATGACAAAAACCCAATAGTGAAAAGTAACCCCCCTGAGGAGCGGAGCACGGTTATCACCGCGGCCAGCGGGTCATGCAGCTCTCTGAAAGGTAATGAGCCGTAAAGCGTCGGGCTCTCGGCTCAGCGGCGCCCACAGACTGCAGCCACACTGGAACCACTGGCAGCCCAGGTTGGTGCTCTCTGCTCCGGATGCAGCTGCTTCAAACACATCGGGGACTCTTTTGGGGCCCTGTGCTGTGTTGCTCTATGAAGTTATGGAGGGAAACACTGTGTGTCTCTTGACTATCACATTACATTCTCACAATTGCCGTAAACTTGTCACAGCTTTGCCAATGCAATACACACTAACGTGAAGCCGGAGCGCTGTTGAGCCCGGCGCTAACGTTAGCTAGCTCTAGCTAGCTCATTTAGTTGAGAGAGCAATGCTTAGCTAAACGTTGCCAGCCTGCTGAGCGTTACTAGACACAATGACGTGCCATGAGCTGCAATGATGGAACAAGTGTTTTTGAATGTTGTTTTAAATTAACCACCACCAGGTGATACACATTGTCATTATTAGTTTACAGCTAGTTAGCATCACCACGACACTGTTCGCGCTGGCTAACAGCAAGGCCTATGGAAAGGAGGCTGGGTCATGCGTCATCTACGCGTCATATCTCAAGGGGGGGAGTATGACGCATGCGCAGTAGAATCTGGCCCCGCACAACGGCCGAAATTGAGCCAATCGCAACGCACGACACACAGCTTCAGCTCCACTGCGCATGCGTTATGCCATCCCGTGACCCAACCTCCTTCTACAGGCCGTGTGGCTATAACGATAGCCAGTTAGCCGAGAAAGACGCCACCCTAATTCAACGTTCTCAACTTCCTAAAGAACTTCCGGGATATGTGTATGAAATGTTTTAAAATTGTACGACAAGTTGTTGGTCTTCTGTAACTTGTCGAGCTGATGATAAACGACCGCCAAAAAAAGTCGACCCAGCAGTGGTCGAAGCGTGAGACCTCCGGAGTTTAGCATCACATGTGTTCACGCACCTCACGATATTTGGATCAGCAGGTGGAACGTTGACAGTTTAAAATACAGTTTACAAAAATAGTCTTCCCGATGGCCATAAAGGTTCCAGGTTTCCCTTTGTGACAATTAGTTTGTCAAAATAGAATTAATTGCACATTTTCTTTGGCAACATGCACCTGCCCCATGCATCTGTAGACCCAATCACCTTACATGGCTACAGTGACGGAGCCTACAGTGAGATGCATGCTTTTACACAAAAAAATCACAACAAAAAGAATTAAAGTATTCCTCAGGCATCATGTTGAGCTGATGTCGACTACTTGGTGGGAGCAGTTGCTGCTGTAGGCCACATGCATTGAGTTTACATTCAGTACTCTGAACACTTAATTAGACACAAGATAAAAGACAGTGTAATCCTCATTCCTAGCAGACTCAAACTTTCCATTTGATTATTCTCATACAGGAAGGCTGTGACATGCTTGCAAGTTATTGCAGTTGCATCATTAAAATTAAAATGAAGCACACTCCACCACATCTTTCTTTGTTTTATTTACTCGGTCAGACATAAGGACCATTCCTCTCTCATATTGCTATTGTTGTCACGATACTGGAATTTCTAACTTAGATATAATATCTTGAAAAATATAGATTTTCGATAGCCCGGGGAAAAATTGACATTGAGGGCATACAATTTTAGATTTTTGTTAAAAGATACATAGCAGTGTGTGTGTGTCAACTCGCTGTTGGAGGGAAGATAGAGCAGAGAGCACAACTGGTACCCGTATATCAATACTGCAAAAAATGAGTATTGAAACGGTTACAAATATTCAGTATCAATACTTTGATGTTTTTTTGACAACACTAATCAAAAGTCGACATTTAACTGTGAGATTCTCAAAGATTCCCACCCCTTTCAGTGGTGGAGTAAAGTATTATTCTAATGGATAAAATGATGAGCTAAAAGCCAAAATGCAATGTGAGACCATGCAGTTCCTTCAGTTCTGGGGTTTGTCTTTTTCATGTATGTCTATGTCCATGTATTCAGAGTTGACAGTGTGTCATCCAGCCAGGACGGAGTGAAGTCCAGAGAGCTTGGTTCAGCAGCGTTGTATGACGTATTGCCCTCTAGCTGCCCCGACCAGCCAGCGGTGCCCAGAGATGCCTACGCTCCTGCAGATACACACCAGGAAGAGGGTGAGGCCCCCAAACTGAATTTCTTACTAAACAGGTTCGGTTTGCTCTAATATCAAGATCAAGTATTATCACAGTGTATCCACAGGTCTTGAAAAGTCATAAAGAGGAACTCAAAATTAGCATGTATCTGTCTGCTTGGATTTCAAAGTGTGGTTAAGCCAAATTTTTGGCGCCTCTCTAATACTCTACTACTACTACTATACTCTGTTACGTACAGTATGTTGATATTGATTTAATACAACATGGTTTGTTTCCCTTAGATGGATATGAAGCTGGTCAAGGTGTCTGTGATACTACATTTGGTTGGAAGTCGGTGGGGCAAGAGTTGAGGCCCAATGACGTGACTACGGATTTGACTCCTTTTCAGCATGGAAACCGTGCTTTAGCTTCAAAGGACATGAGGAAATCGCAGGGTAAGCTGCTCTCTGACAAACGTCAATTATTCTAAGATGTGATTTAGTGACATCAGCAATGGCTGCAGGTGGCATAAGACATGTTCGTAGGATTTGAGTTGGAAAATATTAAACTACTCTCACATATCCAGGCTGTTCTTACTGACAGACTACAGTCATTTGTTGCCATTTTAACTGCAGCTCTCCATCAAGGTTACACGTGTGTGTGACAGTCTGACATAATGGACTGTAAATACAAGCTGACACCTGTCCATGGCATGGAGTGAGATTTTTTTTTTTTGTAATACCTGGCTATCTCCAATGGTCAACCGAGGCAGCAAACACGGCATTTTCAGCAATTTAATTTTTTTTCATAGTCGGCACAAATAGCTACTTATGAGAAATGAGCAGTATCGACTGTAGTTCATATGTGGTTGTTGATTTTTAGTTCTTAGCTAAGCACATTTCCTTAAAGGGACTGTTTGTAACTTTTTACACGTATAACTCTACCGGGTCGGTGTCCCATGCACGCTTGCATATGCGCCTTCGCGTGTGGCTACGCTGTTCAGACTCAGACTCCAACACAAACTACACGGAAGCACCAAAACCTCAGTCATATCTAGTGAAGCCCGTCTGTACTCTGCTCCTCGGCCTGCTTGCCTTCACTCACACACCACGCTTGTTCTCGCTCCACCTCCACACGTTCATGGCGCACACTACACACTGCAGGAGAGTTAGTTTAGCTCTGAGAATATCTAGTGAATGTACAGTGGACGTTTGTGCAGAAATAACTGCTGCAGCTCCTCCAGACCAACGGAGGTTTCCCGTGTCTTGTGAAGTGACGGGGCTACACAGTACTGTACTTTGTAATTGTCATCTATAGTGGTTATTTGCATAAAAACACACAATTTAAATGATTATGATTATTTAAATATTTGTTTTGATTAAAAAAAAAAATCTTGTTAAGTTGTTAGGAAGTTAAACAGGTCATAATTCCCTCTTTAATATCTATTTTATATTGATGTGAAAACATCTCCTTCAAACAACTGGATTTATTCAAGTTTCTTGCCAAAAACTTAATTTTACGAAATTACATTTGAACACATCGTGTTGACGTTGTAATTTACCTTCACCCAATGGTGAATGGTCTGAGCAGACCGTGAACGTCTCATCATAATAATAATAATAATAATAATAATAATAATAATAATAATAATAATAATAATAATAACTCAATGGCACCTCAGTTAATGTTAGTAGCACCGTCATTTATCCAGTCAGGAATGTGCTGCCCATCGCCTGCTAACAGCTAACGTTACTAACTCTCCTCCTGCTGATTTCAGCACAGTTTTGTTGTTAAAAATGACGCAGTATCAGGGAGAAATAGGGTGCGTCCCCCCAGGTTTAGTAGCGCCATGCTTTTTGAGTGATTTTTTTTTTTTTCTCACCACCTTGGCTCCGGTCAAAAACAAACTGAAACATGATCCAGTGTGCGTATGCGTCATTGTGCAGCATAACTGCGGGAAAGCATCAATGAGAGGAATCAATAGTCACGGAGGCATGAGATGCCAAGAAAGCGGACAACTACGGTCCTCTATTCCCATCACTAGTGTTTTCCCTGCCTGCCAAAGTGGCGGGTGTCCTGATGATTTCACCCACCACTGCCAACAATTTACCCGCCTTTGGCAGGTGGCGGATGCTAATTTCAGACCCTGGGTATATGTGAAGCTAAACACTAATGATGAACATTTTGAAGCTGCACATGGATGGCAGCATGTCAAGTCAATTTTATTTGTATGGCCCAAATTCACAAATCACAAATTTGCCTTGGGGGGCTTAAGAATCTGTACAGGATACGACACCCTCTGCCCTTTACAGTACAACCCTCTTATCGGATAAGGAAAAACTTAACCAAAAAAAAAACAACCTTTTAACAGGGAAAAAAGTTAGAAACCCCAGGAAGAGCAACAGAGGGGGGATCCCCCTTCCAGGATGGACAGACGTGCAATAGATGTTGTGTGTACAGAGTAACAACATGATGAAAATACAACATAGACAATCAATATGACAAAAAGATAATACATATAATGTGAACATACGTAAAAAGCATGTGATGGTACAGAGAACTGGTGGAGTGAGAGTTCCTGTGTGTTGTTACTGACATGCGCTCTTATTGTTGCAGACAGAGGGATGGCTCACTCAGAGGAGTCTCGGCTGGCCAACCTCCTGCGCCGAGTCTCCAGGGAGGATGATCGCGACCGCAGGCTGGCCACCCTCAAACAGCTGAAGGAATTCATCAGCCATGGCGAGAGCAAAGTGGTCAGTCAAATTGTGCAGAGATTATCTTCCTGTTTCCTGCAAACCCACTTCATTATAGAAATAAGACCTAGTGAATTTGTTAAAATTGTTATTTCCTCTTCTCCTAGGCTCCTCATTTTAGATATTTTGAAGTGTTCAGGGGAGTCAGTAAACAGTGACTGACCATCTGCCTCAGACTGTATTAAACAAACTCGTCTGGCCATCATAGTAATCGTTTGGTCTAGTAAATGTTTGGCTTTATATTCTGGATATTTATCGACATTGTCTCTGCATTTAATCAGCACTCATTAAGAAGCATGCCAGTGATCTCACAAACAATACCATTCATCCATAGTGATGAAATTATGAGATGGGAATTTCTTTTTATACATGTTCTTCTGTATAAACAACAGAAGGGTTGTGCAAACATTTTCAAACCGTTTTAATATTAATCCACTACACTGGACCGGACCAGTTTTCCCAATTTTCCCACTAGGTGTCACACTTGACTCAGAAGCCTCTCAACCAAAACTCAGAGGAGCGGCTTGTCACTAAAATGAGAATAGCTGGTCCACCTTAAAGGTCAACCCTCCTGAAGTAAACCTGGGCCAAAGTTGTCACTAACTTCGGAGCTAACCCATGGCTGTATGATAAGAACTGGATACCAGACCCCAAGATAGCGCCTATTTAGTCCAATCAGAATTGCTCGCCTGGCGCATACACCAAAAAAGATTTCTATCTTCCGGGTTTACTTCCAGGTATGCGGCCCACTGCGTGATGTTCATAATCAGTCAGTGAAAACGGACATATTTATTCTGCTAAATGTTTACCTTAAAGGTATAATATGTAACAGTTGTTGGTTGCCGTTTGTCAACACACGTCATTCAAAGTTGGCCCCTCCTCCACCTCAGCTCAATGACCGAGTAAGGGAGAGGGAGAGAGAGAGGGCAGCAATGGTGGAGCAAGCTACAGATTGAATGAAGAGAGGGAGCGGCGTTAGTGGGAACAATGCAACGAATCGGAGATATAAGACGTTATTTTCTGAATGCAGCCGAAGGGCAGGCTTGTGACAAAGTGGTGGTATTTGACCACCTGAACGGGCTGCACACCCTGCGCGCTGTTATTGGCTGGAGGTTACACCCCCACGTAGGGCCAAAGGCTGTTTGCAGACGCCCAGATTGCGGCCGGGTCACAAACTTTCTCATTTCACAGCTAAACACTGAAACACGTTTCTGAAAACATTTTATGCGAGAGAATCTTGATTCATATTTGATCAGAGCTGCCCAGTCTGACCGTTTGACCGGAGTTCACAAGTGATTGACAGCTGCCAGAGACGGGTCGGCTCCAGCTCAGCTCTGATTGGTTGCTTTCGTCTGGGCGCGGTAGAAACTTCCATTAGGAGCATGAGGGGGAGGCAGAATTTCTGTTTCGAACGGGTCAATACGAATACATGTACCGTTACACCCGTAGCATTTTTACTGTTCCAGAGGCTTTAAAGATAATTGTCCTGAAATTGACAGTGTATCAAAATGTCCTGCAATGTTCACTCAATATGCATATGAACACCTTTTTTAAATCTTAAGCAGCTGAAAGTCAACCTCCTAGTCGTTTCCTTTGAAATGAAATGTGTTGAAATAGAATCAAAGTACTGACAGAGCATCACTGTCCTGTCTTCCACACAGACCCTGGTCAAACAGTTGGACACCATCCTCAGCACCCTGAATGACATTTTGAATGAGAGGTAAGAGGAAGCTGCATACGTGCTCTATGTTTGTTGGGTTGAGGACTTGTGCTACATTCTGGACATATTAGAGGGAGGTGTTGTCCGAGTACACATGAACCGTACTCCAGACCACCTTTTCAAGTGGACTAGAGTACGGATCGACGAACCGTGCCCGAGTACGGTACGGAGCGTTCACACTAATCAATCGAACTGGACTTTGGGGACAAGTGTACTCGGATCCGGGCCTGGGTCCCTGATGTGAAAGCACCCTTAGAGTAGTCCTGACTATAGGCGTGGGTGGTATGCCGTGTCAGCACCGTCACTGGTGTCACGTTCGGCCACGGCATGGATTTTGCAATGCCGTCATTACCGTTATAAACAAACATACGTTTTGGTTTAGCACACACACACACAC